>CAMPDV010002837.1:0-55880 GCA_946699065.1 Loxodes magnus | reverse complement strand
TTAATATGCTTTGGAGAAGTAATAAGTATTTAGAAAAGTGAAGAAGTAAAGTAAGAAAAGAAGATAGAATTTCAGTTTTAAGGAGTATGTTTGAGAAGTAATAAGTATTTAGAAAAGTGAAGAAGTAAAGTAAGAAAAGAAGATAGAATTTCAGTTTTAAGGAGTATGCTTTGAGAAGTATTAAGTATTTAGAAAAGTGAAGAAGTAAAGTAAGAAAGAATATCTAATGATAAGTTTGCGTAGCAAGCACTAAAATATAAGTTAGAATATCCAAAATGTTAATATCAATATAATATTTACGAATCTGTATTTGGTTTGTCAAGATATGCTTGTAGATGAAAGTTAGCCTATAGAAAAGTGAAGAAGTAAAGTAAGAAAAGAAGATAGAATTTCAGTTTTTAAATAGTATGCTTTGAGAAGTATTAAGTATTTAGAAAAGTGAAGAAGTAAAGTGAGAAAAGAATATCTAATGATAAGTTTTGCGTAGCAAGCACTAAAATATAAGTTAGAATATCCAAAATGTTAGTAGTAATATAATAATCACGAATCTGTATTCGGTTTGTCAAGATATGCTTGTAGATGAAAGTTAGCCTATAGAAAAGTGAAGAAGTAAAGTAAGAAAAGAAGATAGAATTTCAGTTTTAAATAGTATGCTTTGAGAAGTATTAAGTATTTAGAAAAGTGAAGAAGTAAAGTGAGAAAAGAAGATAGAATTCAGTTTTAATATGCTTTGAGAAGTAATAAGTATTTAGAAAAGTGAAGAAGTAAAGTAAGAAAAGAAGATAGAATTTCAGTTTTAAGGAGTATGGTTTGAGAAGTAATAAGTATTTAGAAAAGTGAAGAAGTAAAGTAAGAAAAGAAGATAGAATTTCAGTTTTAAGGAGTATGCTTTGAGAAGTATTAAGTATTTAGAAAAGTGAAGAAGTAAAGTAAGAAAAGAATATCTAATGATAAGTTTGCGTAGCAAGCACTAAAATATAAGTTAGAATATCCAAAATGTTAATATCAATATAATATTTACGAATCTGTATTTGGTTTGTCAAGATATGCTTGTAGATGAAAGTTAGCCTATAGAAAAGTGAAGAAGTAAAGTAAGAAAAGAAGATAGAATTTCAGTTTTTAAATAGTATGCTTTGAGAAGTATTAAGTATTTAGAAAAGTGAAGAAGTAAAGTGAGAAAAGAATATCTAATGATAAGTTTGCGTAGCAAGCACTAAAATATAAGTTAGAATATCCAAAATGTTAGTAGTAAATATAATAATCACGAATCTGTATTCGGTTTGTCAAGATATGCTTGTAGATGAAAGTTAGCCTATAGAAAAGTGAAGAAGTAAAGTAAGAAAAGAAGATAGAATTTCAGTTTTTAAATAGTATGCTTTGAGAAGTATTAAGTATTTAGAAAAGTGAAGAAGTAAAGTGAGAAAAGAAGATAGAATTCAGTTTTAATATGCTTTGAGAAGTAATAAGTATTTAGAAAAGTGAAGAAGTAAAGTAAGAAAAGAAGATAGAATTTCAGTTTTAAAGGAGTATGGTTTGAGAAGTAATAAGTATTTAGAAAAGTGAAGAAGTAAAGTAAGAAAAGAAGATAGAATTTCAGTTTTAAGGAGTATGCTTTGAGAAGTATTAAGTATTTAGAAAAGTGAAGAAGTAAAGTAAGAAAAGAATATCTAATGATAAGTTTTGCGTAGCAAGCACTAAAATATAAGTTAGAATATCCAAAAATGTTAATATCAATATAATATTTACGAATCTGTATTTGGTTTGTCAAGATATGCTTGTAGATGAAAGTTAGCCTATAGAAAAGTGAAGAAGTAAAGTAAGAAAAGAAGATAGAATTTTCAGTTTTAAATAGTATGCTTTGAGAAGTATTAAGTATTTAGAAAAAGTGAAGAAGTAAAGTGAGAAAAGAAGATAGAATTCAGTTTTTAATATGCTTTGAGAAGTAATAAGTATTTAGAAAAGTGAAGAAGTAAAGTAAGAAAAGAAGATAGAATTTCAGTTTTAAGGAGTATGGTTTGAGAAGTAATAAGTATTTAGAAAAAGTGAAGAAGTAAAGTAAGAAAAGAAGATAGAATTTCAGTTTTAAGGAGTATGCTTTGAGAAGTATTAAGTATTTAGAAAAGTGAAGAAGTAAAGTAAGAAAAGAATATCTAATGATAAGTTTGCGTAGCAAGCACTAAAAATATAAGTTAGAATATCCAAAATGTTAATATCAATATAATATTTACGAATCTGTATTTGGTTTGTCAAGATATGCTTGTAGATGAAAGTTAGCCTATAGAAAAGTGAAGAAGTAAAGTAAGAAAAGAAGATAGAATTTCAGTTTTAAATAGTATGCTTTGAGAAGTATTAAGTATTTAGAAAAGTGAAGAAGTAAAGTGAGAAAAGAATATCTAATGATAAGTTTGCGTAGCAAGCACTAAAATATAAGTTAGAATATCCAAAATGTTAGTAGTAATATAATAATCACGAATCTGTATTCGGTTTGTCAAGATATGCTTGTAGATGAAAGTTAGCCTATAGAAAAGTGAAGAAGTAAAAGTGAGAAAAGAAGATAGAATTCAGTTTTAATATGCTTTGAGAAGTAATAAGTATTTAGAAAAGTGAAGAAGTAAAGTAAGAAAAGAAGATAGAATTTCAGTTTTAAGGAGTATGGTTTGAGAAGTAATAAGTATTTAGAAAAGTGAAGAAGTAAAGTAAGAAAAGAAGATAGAATTTCAGTTTTTAAGGAGTATGCTTTGAGAAGTATTAAGTATTTAGAAAAGTGAAGAAGTAAAGTAAGAAAAGAATATCTAATGATAAGTTTTGCGTAGCAAGCACTAAAATATAAGTTAGAATATCCAAAATGTTAATATCAATATAATATTTACGAATCTGTATTTGGTTTGTCAAGATATGCTTGTAGATGAAAGTTAGCCTATAGAAAAGTGAAGAAGTAAAGTAAGAAAAGAAGATAGAATTTCAGTTTTAAATAGTATGCTTTGAGAAGTATTAAGTATTTAGAAAAGTGAAGAAGTAAAGTGAGAAAAGAATATCTAATGATAAGTTTGCGTAGCAAGCACTAAAATATAAGTTAGAATATCCAAAATGTTAGTAGTAATATAATAATCACGAATCTGTATTCGGTTTGTCAAGATATGCTTGTAGATGAAAGTTAGCCTATAGAAAAGTGAAGAAGTAAAGTAAGAAAAGAAGATAGAATTTCAGTTTTAAATAGTATGCTTTGAGAAGTATTAAGTATTTAGAAAAGTGAAGAAGTAAAGTGAGAAAAGAAGATAGAATTCAGTTTTAATATGCTTTGAGAAGTAATAAGTATTAGAAAAGTGAAGAAGTAAAGTAAGAAAAGAAGATAGAATTTCAGTTTTAAGGGAGTATGCTTTGAGAAGTATTAAGTATTTAGAAAAGTGAAGAAGTAAAGTAAGAAAAGAATATCTAATGATAAGTTTGCGTAGCAAGCACTAAAATATAAGTTAGAATATCCAAAATGTTAATATCAATATAATATTTACGAATCTGTATTTGGTTTGTCAAGATATGCTTGTAGATGAAAGTTAGCCTATAGAAAAGTGAAGAAGTAAAGTAAGAAAAGAAGATAGAATTTCAGTTTTAAATAGTATGCTTTGAGAAGTATTAAGTATTTAGAAAAGTGAAGAAGTAAAGTGAGAAAAGAATATCTAATGATAAGTTTGCGTAGCAAGCACTAAAATATAAGTTAGAATATCCAAAATGTTAGTAGTAATATAATAATCACGAATCTGTATTCGGTTTGTCAAGATATGCTTGTAGATGAAAGTTAGCCTATAGAAAAGTGAAGAAGTAAAGTAAGAAAAGAAGATAGAATTTCAGTTTTAAATAGTATGCTTTGAGAAGTATTAAGTATTTAGAAAAGTGAAGAAGTAAAGTGAGAAAAGAAGATAGAATTCAGTTTTAATATGCTTTGAGAAGTAATAAGTATTTAGAAAAGTGAAGAAGTAAAGTAAGAAAAGAAGATAGAATTTCAGTTTTAAGGAGTATGGTTTGAGAAGTAATAAGTATTTAGAAAAGTGAAGAAGTAAAGTGAGAAAAGAAGATAGAATTCAGTTTTAATATGCTTTGAGAAGTAATAAGTATTTAGAAAAGTGAAGAAGTAAAGTAAGAAAAGAAGATAGAATTTCAGTTTTAAGGAGTATGCTTTGAGAAGTATTAAGTATTTAGAAAAGTGAAGAAGTAAAGTGAGAAAAGAATATCTAATGATAAGTTTGCGTAGCAAGCACTAAAATATAAGTTAGAATATCCAAAATGTTAGTAGTAATATAATAATCACGAATCTGTATTCGGTTTGTCAAGATATGCTTGTAGATGAAAGTTAGCCTATAGAAAAGTGAAGAAGTAAAGTAAGAAAGAAGATAGAATTTCAGTTTTAAATAGTATGCTTTGAGAAGTATTAAGTATTAGAATAGTGAAGAAGTAAAGTGAGAAAAGAAGATAGAATTCAGTTTTAATATGCTTTGAGAAGTAATAAGTATTTAGAAAAGTGAAGAAGTAAAGTAAGAAAAGAAGATAGAATTTCAGTTTTAAGGAGTATGCTTTGAGAAGTATTAAGTATTAGAAAGTGAAGAAGTAAAGTAAGAAAAGAATATCTAATGATAAGTTTGCGTAGCAAGCACTAAAATATAAGTTAGAATATCCAAAATGTTAATATCAATATAATATTTACGAATCTGTATTTGGTTTGTCAAGATATGCTTGTAGATGAAAGTTAGCCTATAGAAAAGTGAAGAAGTAAAGTAAGAAAAGAAGATAGAATTTCAGTTTTAAATAGTATGCTTTGAGAAGTATTAAGTATTTAGAAAAGTGAAGAAGTAAAGTGAGAAAAGAATATCTAATGATAAGTTTGCGTAGCAAGCACTAAAATATAAGTTAGAATATCCAAAATGTTAGTAGTAATATAATAATCACGAATCTGTATTCGGTTTGTCAAGATATGCTTGTAGATGAAAGTTAGCCTATAGAAAAGTGAAGAAGTAAAGTAAGAAAAGAAGATAGAATTTCAGTTTTAAATAGTATGCTTTGAGAAGTATTAAGTATTTAGAAAAGTGAAGAAGTAAAGTGAGAAAAGAAGATAGAATTCAGTTTTAATATGCTTTGAGAAGTAATAAGTATTTAGAAAAGTGAAGAAGTAAAGTAAGAAAAGAAGATAGAATTTCAGTTTTAAGGAGTATGGTTTGAGAAGTAATAAGTATTTAGAAAAGTGAAGAAGTAAAGTAAGAAAAGAAGATAGAATTTCAGTTTTAAGGAGTATGCTTTGAGAAGTATTAAGTATTTAGAAAAGTGAAGAAGTAAAGTAAGAAAAGAATATCTAATGATAAGTTTGCGTAGCAAGCACTAAAATATAAGTTAGAATATCCAAAATGTTAATATCAATATAATATTTACGAATCTGTATTTGGTTTGTCAAGATATGCTTGTAGATGAAAGTTAGCCTATAGAAAAGTGAAGAAGTAAAGTAAGAAAAGAAGATAGAATTTCAGTTTTAAATAGTATGCTTTGAGAAGTATTAAGTATTTAGAAAAGTGAAGAAGTAAAGTGAGAAAAGAAGATAGAATTCAGTTTTAATATGCTTTGAGAAGTAATAAGTATTTAGAAAAGTGAAGAAGTAAAGTAAGAAAAGAAGATAGAATTTCAGTTTTAAGGAGTATGGTTTGAGAAGTAATAAGTATTTAGAAAAGTGAAGAAGTAAAGTAAGAAAAGAAGATAGAATTTCAGTTTTAAGGAGTATGCTTTGAGAAGTATTAAGTATTTAGAAAAGTGAAGAAGTAAAGTAAGAAAAGAATATCTAATGATAAGTTTGCGTAGCAAGCACTAAAATATAAGTTAGAATATCCAAAATGTTAATATCAATATAATATTTACGAATCTGTATTTGGTTTGTCAAGATATGCTTGTAGATGAAAGTTAGCCTATAGAAAAGTGAAGAAGTAAAGTAAGAAAAGAAGATAGAATTTCAGTTTTAAATAGTATGCTTTGAGAAGTATTAAGTATTTAGAAAAGTGAAGAAGTAAAGTGAGAAAAGAATATCTAATGATAAGTTTGCGTAGCAAGCACTAAAATATAAGTTAGAATATCCAAAATGTTAGTAGTAATATAATAATCACGAATCTGTATTCGGTTTGTCAAGATATGCTTGTAGATGAAAGTTAGCCTATAGAAAAGTGAAGAAGTAAAGTAAGAAAAGAAGATAGAATTTCAGTTTTTAAATAGTATGCTTTGAGAAGTATTAAGTATTTAGAAAAGTGAAGAAGTAAAGTGAGAAAAGAAGATAGAATTCAGTTTTAATATGCTTTGAGAAGTAATAAGTATTTAGAAAAGTGAAGAAGTAAAGTAAGAAAAGAAGATAGAATTTCAGTTTTAAGGAGTATGCTTTGAGAAGTATTAAGTATTTAGAAAAGTGAAGAAGTAAAGTAAGAAAAGAATATCTAATGATAAGTTTGCGTAGCAAGCACTAAAATATAAGTTAGAATATCCAAAATGTTAATATCAATATAATATTTACGAATCTGTATTTGGTTTGTCAAGATATGCTTGTAGATGAAAGTTAGCCTATAGAAAAGTGAAGAAGTAAAGTAAGAAAAGAAGATAGAATTTCAGTTTTAAATAGTATGCTTTGAGAAGTATTAAGTATTTAGAAAAGTGAAGAAGTAAAGTGAGAAAAGAATATCTAATGATAAGTTTTGCGTAGCAAGCACTAAAATATAAGTTAGAATATCCAAAATGTTAGTAGTAATATAATAATCACGAATCTGTATTCGGTTTGTCAAGATATGCTTGTAGATGAAAGTTAGCCTATAGAAAAGTGAAGAAGTAAAGTAAGAAAAGAAGATAGAATTTCAGTTTTAAGGAGTATGCTTTGAGAAGTAATAAGTATTTAGAAAAGTAAGAAGAAAGTAAGAAAAGAAGATAGAATTCAGTTTTAATATGCTTTGAGAAGTAATAAGTATTTAGAAAAGTGAAGAAGTAAAGTAAGAAAAGAAGATAGAATTTCAGTTTTAAGGAGTATGGTTTGAGAAGTAATAAGTATTTAGAAAAGTGAAGAAGTAAAGTAAGAAAAGAAGATAGAATTTCAGTTTTAAGGAGTATGCTTTGAGAAGTAATAAGTATTTAGAAAAGTGAAGAAGTAAAGTAAGAAAAGAAGATAGAATTTCAGTTTTAAATAGTATGCTTTGAGAAGTATTACAGTATTTAGAAAAGTGAAGAAGTAAAGTAAGAAAAGAATATCTAATGATAAGTTTGCGTAGCAAGCACTAAAATATAAGTTAGAATATCCAAAATGTTAATATCAATATAATATTTACGAATCTGTATTTGGTTTGTCAAGATATGCTTGTAGATGAAAGTTAGCCTATAGAAAAGTGAAGAAGTAAAGTAAGAAAAGAAGATAGAATTTCAGTTTTAAATAGTATGCTTTGAGAAGTATTAAGTATTTAGAAAAGTGAAGAAGTAAAGTAAGAAAAGAATATCTAATGATAAGTTTGCGTAGCAAGCACTAAAATATAAGTTAGAATATCCAAAATGTTAGTAGTAATATAATAATCACGAATCTGTATTCGGTTTGTCAAGATATGCTTGTAGATGAAAGTTAGCCTATAGAAAAGTGAAGAAGTAAAGTAAGAAAAGAAGATAGAATTTCAGTTTTAAGGAGTATGCTTTGAGAAGTAATAAGTATTTAGAAAAGTAAGAAGAAAGTAAGAAAAGAAGATAGAATTCAGTTTTAATATGCTTTGAGAAGTAATAAGTATTTAGAAAAGTGAAGAAGTAAAGTAAGAAAAGAAGATAGAATTTCAGTTTTAAGGAGTATGGTTTGAGAAGTAATAAGTATTTAGAAAAGTGAAGAAGTAAAGTAAGAAAAGAAGATAGAATTTCAGTTTTAAGGAGTATGCTTTGAGAAGTATTAAGTATTTAGAAAAGTGAAGAAGTAAAGTAAGAAAAGAATATCTAATGATAAGTTTGCGTAGCAAGCACTAAAATATAAGTTAGAATATCCAAAATGTTAGTAGTAATATAATAATCACGAATCTGTATTCGGTTTGTCAAGATATGCTTGTAGATGAAAGTTAGCCTATAGAAAAGTGAAGAAGTAAAGTAAGAAAAGAAGATAGAATTTCAGTTTTAAGGAGTATGCTTTGAGAAGTAATAAGTATTTAGAAAAGTAAGAAGAAAGTAAGAAAAGAAGATAGAATTCAGTTTTAATATGCTTTGAGAAGTAATAAGTATTTAGAAAAGTGAAGAAGTAAAGTAAGAAAAGAAGATAGAATTTCAGTTTTAAGGAGTATGGTTTGAGAAGTAATAAGTATTTAGAAAAGTGAAGAAGTAAAGTAAGAAAAGAAGATAGAATTTCAGTTTTAAGGAGTATGCTTTGAGAAGTATTAAGTATTTAGAAAAGTGAAGAAGTAAAGTAAGAAAAGAATATCTAATGATAAGTTTTGCGTAGCAAGCACTAAAATATAAGTTAGAATATCCAAAATGTTAATATCAATATAATATTTACGAATCTGTATTTGGTTTGTCAAGATATGCTTGTAGATGAAAGTTAGCCTATAGAAAAGTGAAGAAGTAAAGTAAGAAAAGAAGATAGAATTTCAGTTTTAAATAGTATGCTTTGAGAAGTATTAAGTATTTAGAAAAGTGAAGAAGTAAAGTAAGAAAAGAATATCTAATGATAAGTTTGCGTAGCAAGCACTAAAATATAAGTTAGAATATCCAAAATGTTAGTAGTAATATAATAATCACGAATCTGTATTCGGTTTGTCAAGATATGCTTGTAGATGAAAGTTAGCCTATAGAAAAGTGAAGAAGTAAAGTAAGAAAAGAAGATAGAATTTCAGTTTTAAGGAGTATGCTTTGAGAAGTAATAAGTATTTAGAAAAGTAAGAAGAAAGTAAGAAAAGAAGATAGAATTCAGTTTTTAATATGCTTTGAGAAGTAATAAGTATTTAGAAAAGTGAAGAAGTAAAGTAAGAAAAGAAGATAGAATTTCAGTTTTAAGGAGTATGGTTTGAGAAGTAATAAGTATTTAGAAAAGTGAAGAAGTAAAGTAAGAAAAGAAGATAGAATTTCAGTTTTAAGGAGTATGCTTTGAGAAGTATTAAGTATTTAGAAAAGTGAAGAAGTAAAGTAAGAAAAGAATATCTAATGATAAGTTTGCGTAGCAAGCACTAAAAATATAAGTTAGAATATCCAAAATGTTAATATCAATATAATATTTACGAATCTGTATTTGGTTTGTCAAGATATGCTTGTAGATGAAAGTTAGCCTATAGAAAAGTGAAGAAGTAAAGTAAGAAAAGAAGATAGAATTTCAGTTTTAAATAGTATGCTTTGAGAAGTATTAAGTATTTAGAAAAGTGAAGAAGTAAAGTGAGAAAAGAATATCTAATGATAAGTTTGCGTAGCAAGCACTAAAAATATAAGTTAGAATATCCAAAATGTTAGTAGTAATATAATAATCACGAATCTGTATTCGGTTTGTCAAGATATGCTTGTAGATGAAAGTTAGCCTATAGAAAAGTGAAGAAGTAAAGTAAGAAAAGAAGATAGAATTTCAGTTTTAAGGAGTATGCTTTGAGAAGTAATAAGTATTTAGAAAAGTAAGAAGAAAGTAAGAAAAGAAGATAGAATTCAGTTTTAATATGCTTTGAGAAGTAATAAGTATTTAGAAAAGTGAAGAAGTAAAGTAAGAAAAGAAGATAGAATTTCAGTTTTAAGGAGTATGGTTTGAGAAGTAATAAGTATTTAGAAAAGTGAAGAAGTAAAGTAAGAAAAGAAGATAGAATTTCAGTTTTAAGGAGTATGCTTTGAGAAGTAATAAGTATTTAGAAAAGTGAAGAAGTAAAGTAAGAAAAGAAGATAGAATTTCAGTTTTAAAATAGTATGCTTTGAGAAGTATTAAGTATTTAGAAAAAGTGAAGAAGTAAAGTAAGAAAAGAATATCTAATGATAAGTTTTGCGTAGCAAGCACTAAAATATAAGTTAGAATATCCAAAATGTTAATATCAATATAATATTTACGAATCTGTATTTGGTTTGTCAAGATATGCTTGTAGATGAAAGTTAGCCTATAGAAAAGTGAAGAAGTAAAGTAAGAAAAGAAGATAGAATTTCAGTTTTAAATAGTATGCTTTGAGAAGTATTAAGTATTTAGAAAAAGTGAAGAAGTAAAGTGAGAAAAGAATATCTAATGATAAGTTTGCGTAGCAAGCACTAAAATATAAGTTAGAATATCCAAAATGTTAGTAGTAATATAATAATCACGAATCTGTATTCGGTTTGTCAAGATATGCTTGTAGATGAAAGTTAGCCTATAGAAAAGTGAAGAAGTAAAGTAAGAAAAGAAGATAGAATTTCAGTTTTAAGGAGTATGCTTTGAGAAGTAATAAGTATTTAGAAAAGTAAGAAGAAAGTAAGAAAAGAAGATAGAATTCAGTTTTAATATGCTTTGAGAAGTAATAAGTATTTAGAAAAGTGAAGAAGTAAAGTAAGAAAAGAAGATAGAATTTCAGTTTTAAGGAGTATGGTTTGAGAAGTAATAAGTATTTAGAAAAGTGAAGAAGTAAAGTAAGAAAAGAAGATAGAATTTCAGTTTTAAGGAGTATGCTTTGAGAAGTATTAAGTATTTAGAAAAGTGAAGAAGTAAAGTAAGAAAAGAATATCTAATGATAAGTTTGCGTAGCAAGCACTAAAATATAAGTTAGAATATCCAAAATGTTAATATCAATATAATATTTACGAATCTGTATTTGGTTTGTCAAGATATGCTTGTAGATGAAAGTTAGCCTATAGAAAAGTGAAGAAGTAAAGTAAGAAAAGAAGATAGAATTTCAGTTTTAAATAGTATGCTTTGAGAAGTATTAAGTATTTAGAAAAGTGAAGAAGTAAAGTGAGAAAAGAATATCTAATGATAAGTTTGCGTAGCAAGCACTAAAATATAAGTTAGAATATCCAAAATGTTAGTAGTAATATAATAATCACGAATCTGTATTCGGTTTGTCAAGATATGCTTGTAGATGAAAGTTAGCCTATAGAAAAGTGAAGAAGTAAAGTAAGAAAAGAAGATAGAATTTCAGTTTTAAGGAGTATGCTTTGAGAAGTAATAAGTATTTAGAAAAGTAAGAAGAAAGTAAGAAAAGAAGATAGAATTCAGTTTTAATATGCTTTGAGAAGTAATAAGTATTTAGAAAAGTGAAGAAGTAAAGTAAGAAAAGAAGATAGAATTTCAGTTTTAAGAGTATGGTTTGAGAAGTAATAAGTATTTAGAAAAGTGAAGAAGTAAAGTAAGAAAAGAAGATAGAATTTCAGTTTTAAGGAGTATGGTTTGAGAAGTAATAAGTATTTAGAAAAGTGAAGAAGTAAAGTAAGAAAAGAAGATAGAATTTCAGTTTTAAGGAGTATGCTTTGAGAAGTATTAAGTATTTAGAAAAGTGAAGAAGTAAAGTAAGAAAAGAATATCTAATGATAAGTTTGCGTAGCAAGCACTAAAATATAAGTTAGAATATCCAAAATGTTAATATCAATATAATATTTACGAATCTGTATTTGGTTTGTCAAGATATGCTTGTAGATGAAAGTTAGCCTATAGAAAAGTGAAGAAGTAAAGTAAGAAAAGAAGATAGAATTTCAGTTTTAAATAGTATGCTTTGAGAAGTATTAAGTATTTAGAAAAGTGAAGAAGTAAAGTAAGAAAAGAATATCTAATGATAAGTTTGCGTAGCAAGCACTAAAATATAAGTTAGAATATCCAAAATGTTAGTAGTAATATAATAATCACGAATCTGTATTCGGTTTGTCAAGATATGCTTGTAGATGAAAGTTAGCCTATAGAAAAGTGAAGAAGTAAAGTAAGAAAAGAAGATAGAATTTCAGTTTTAAGGAGTATGCTTTGAGAAGTAATAAGTATTTAGAAAAGTAAGAAGAAAGTAAGAAAAGAAGATAGAATTCAGTTTTAATATGCTTTGAGAAGTAATAAGTATTTAGAAAAGTGAAGAAGTAAAGTAAGAAAAGAAGATAGAATTTCAGTTTTAAGGAGTATGGTTTGAGAAGTAATAAGTATTTAGAAAAGTGAAGAAGTAAAGTAAGAAAAGAAGATAGAATTTCAGTTTTAAGGAGTATGCTTTGAGAAGTATTAAGTATTTAGAAAAGTGAAGAAGTAAAGTAAGAAAAGAATATCTAATGATAAGTTTGCGTAGCAAGCACTAAAATATAAGTTAGAATATCCAAAATGTTAATATCAATATAATATTTACGAATCTGTATTTGGTTTGTCAAGATATGCTTGTAGATGAAAGTTAGCCTATAGAAAAGTGAAGAAGTAAAGTAAGAAAAGAAGATAGAATTTCAGTTTTAAATAGTATGCTTTGAGAAGTATTAAGTATTTAGAAAAGTGAAGAAGTAAAGTGAGAAAAGAATATCTAATGATAAGTTTGCGTAGCAAGCACTAAAATATAAGTTAGAATATCCAAAATGTTAGTAGTAATATAATAATCACGAATCTGTATTCGGTTTGTCAAGATATGCTTGTAGATGAAAGTTAGCCTATAGAAAAGTGAAGAAGTAAAGTAAGAAAAGAAGATAGAATTTCAGTTTTAAGGAGTATGCTTTGAGAAGTAATAAGTATTTAGAAAAGTAAGAAGAAAGTAAGAAAAGAAGATAGAATTCAGTTTTAATATGCTTTGAGAAGTAATAAGTATTTAGAAAAGTGAAGAAGTAAAGTAAGAAAAGAAGATAGAATTTCAGTTTTAAGGAGTATGGTTTGAGAAGTAATAAGTATTTAGAAATCCAAAATGTTAGTAGTAATATAATAATCACGAATCTGTATTCGGTTTGTCAAGATATGCTTGTAGATGAAAGTTAGCCTATAGAAAAGTGAAGAAGTAAAGTAAGAAAAGAAGATAGAATTTCAGTTTTAAGGAGTATGCTTTGAGAAGTAATAAGTATTTAGAAAAGTAAGAAGAAAGTAAGAAAAGAAGATAGAATTCAGTTTTAATATGCTTTGAGAAGTAATAAGTATTTAGAAAAGTGAAGAAGTAAAGTAAGAAAAGAAGATAGAATTTCAGTTTTAAGGAGTATGCTTTGAGAAGTAATAAGTATTTAGAAAAGTGAAGAAGTAAAGTAAGAAAAGAAGATAGAATTTCAGTTTTAAATAGTATGCTTTGAGAAGTATTAAGTATTTAGAAAAGTGAAGAAGTAAAGTAAGAAAAGAATATCTAATGATAAGTTTGCGTAGCAAGCACTAAAATATAAGTTAGAATATCCAAAATGTTAATATCAATATAATATTTACGAATCTGTATTTGGTTTGTCAAGATATGCTTGTAGATGAAAGTTAGCCTATAGAAAAGTGAAGAAGTAAAGTAAGAAAAGAAGATAGAATTTCAGTTTTAAATAGTATGCTTTGAGAAGTATTAAGTATTTAGAAAAGTGAAGAAGTAAAGTGAGAAAAGAATATCTAATGATAAGTTTGCGTAGCAAGCACTAAAATATAAGTTAGAATATCCAAAATGTTAGTAGTAATATAATAATCACGAATCTGTATTCGGTTTGTCAAGATATGCTTGTAGATGAAAGTTAGCCTATAGAAAAGTGAAGAAGTAAAGTAAGAAAAGAAGATAGAATTTCAGTTTTAAGGAGTATGCTTTGAGAAGTAATAAGTATTTAGAAAAGTAAGAAGAAAGTAAGAAAAGAAGATAGAATTCAGTTTTAATATGCTTTGAGAAGTAATAAGTATTTAGAAAAGTGAAGAAGTAAAGTAAGAAAAGAAGATAGAATTTCAGTTTTAAGGAGTATGGTTTGAGAAGTAATAAGTATTTAGAAAAGTGAAGAAGTAAAGTAAGAAAAGAAGATAGAATTTCAGTTTTAAGGAGTATGCTTTGAGAAGTAATAAGTATTTAGAAAAGTGAAGAAGTAAAGTAAGAAAAGAAGATAGAATTTCAGTTTTAAATAGTATGCTTTGAGAAGTATTAAGTATTTAGAAAAGTGAAGAAGTAAAGTAAGAAAAGAATATCTAATGATAAGTTTGCGTAGCAAGCACTAAAATATAAGTTAGAATATCCAAAATGTTAATATCAATATAATATTTACGAATCTGTATTTGGTTTGTCAAGATATGCTTGTAGATGAAAGTTAGCCTATAGAAAAGTGAAGAAGTAAAGTAAGAAAAGAAGATAGAATTTCAGTTTTAAATAGTATGCTTTGAGAAGTATTAAGTATTTAGAAAAGAGAAGAAGCAAAGTAAGAAAATAAAATCTAATGATAAGTTTGCGTAGCAAGCACTAAAATATAAGTTAGAATATCCAAAATGTTAATATCAATATAATATTTACGAATCTGTATTTGGTTTGTCAAGATATGCTTGTAGATGAAAGTTAGCCTATAGAAAAGTGAAGAAGTAAAGTAAGAAAAGAAGATAGAATTCAGTTTTAATATGCTTTGAGAAGTAATAAGTATTTAGAAAAGTGAAGAAGTAAAGTAAGAAAAGAAGATAGAATTTCAGTTTTAAGGAGTATGGTTTGAGAAGTAATAAGTATTTAGAAAAGTGAAGAAGTAAAGTAAGAAAAGAAGATAGAATTTCAGTTTTAAGGAGTATGCTTTGAGAAGTATTAAGTATTTAGAAAAGAGAAGAAGCAAAGTAAGAAAATAAAATCTAATGATAAGTTTGCGTAGCAAGCACTAAAATATAAGTTAGAATATCCAAAATGTTAATATCAATATAATATTTACGAATCTGTATTTGGTTTGTCAAGATATGCTTGTAGATGAAAGTTAGCCTATAGAAAAGTGAAGAAGTAAAGTAAGAAAAGAAGATAGAATTCAGTTTTAATATGCTTTGAGAAGTAATAAGTATTTAGAAAAGTGAAGAAGTAAAGTAAGAAAAGAAGATAGAATTTCAGTTTTAAGGAGTATGGTTTGAGAAGTAATAAGTATTTAGAAAAGTGAAGAAGTAAAGTAAGAAAAGAAGATAGAATTTCAGTTTTAAGGAGTATGCTTTGAGAAGTATTAAGTATTTAGAAAAGTGAAGAAGTAAAGTGAGAAAAGAATATCTAATGATAAGTTTGCGTAGCAAGCACTAAAATATAAGTTAGAATATCCAAAATGTTAGTAGTAATATAATAATCACGAATCTGTATTCGGTTTGTCAAGATATGCTTGTAGATGAAAGTTAGCCTATAGAAAAGTGAAGAAGTAAAGTAAGAAAAGAAGATAGAATTCAGTTTTAATATGCTTTGAGAAGTAATAAGTATTTAGAAAAGTGAAGAAGTAAAGTAAGAAAAGAAGATAGAATTTCAGTTTTAAGGAGTATGGTTTGAGAAGTAATAAGTATTTAGAAAAGTGAAGAAGTAAAGTAAGAAAAGAAGATAGAATTTCAGTTTTAAATAGTATGCTTTGAGAAGTATTAAGTATTTAGAAAAGTGAAGAAGTAAAGTGAGAAAAGAATATCTAATGATAAGTTTGCGTAGCAAGCACTAAAATATAAGTTAGAATATCCAAAATGTTAGTAGTAATATAATAATCACGAATCTGTATTCGGTTTGTCAAGATATGCTTGTAGATGAAAGTTAGCCTATAGAAAAGTGAAGAAGTAAAGTAAGAAAAGAAGATAGAATTTCAGTTTTAAGGAGTATGCTTTGAGAAGTAATAAGTATTTAGAAAAGTAAGAAGAAAGTAAGAAAAGAAGATAGAATTCAGTTTTAATATGCTTTGAGAAGTAATAAGTATTTAGAAAAGTGAAGAAGTAAAGTAAGAAAAGAAGATAGAATTTCAGTTTTAAGGAGTATGGTTTGAGAAGTAATAAGTATTTAGAAAAGTGAAGAAGTAAAGTAAGAAAAGAAGATAGAATTTCAGTTTTAAATAGTATGCTTTGAGAAGTATTAAGTATTTAGAAAAGAGAAGAAGCAAAGTAAGAAAATAAAATCTAATGATAAGTTTGCGTAGCAAGCACTAAAATATAAGTTAGAATATCCAAAATGTTAATATCAATATAATATTTACGAATCTGTATTTGGTTTGTCAAGATATGCTTGTAGATGAAAGTTAGCCTATAGAAAAGTGAAGAAGTAAAGTAAGAAAAGAAGATAGAATTCAGTTTTAATATGCTTTGAGAAGTAATAAGTATTTAGAAAAGTGAAGAAGTAAAGTAAGAAAAGAAGATAGAATTTCAGTTTTAAGGAGTATGGTTTGAGAAGTAATAAGTATTTAGAAAAGTGAAGAAGTAAAGTAAGAAAAGAAGATAGAATTTCAGTTTTAAGGAGTATGCTTTGAGAAGTATTAAGTATTTAGAAAAGAGAAGAAGCAAAGTAAGAAAATAAAATCTAATGATAAGTTTGCGTAGCAAGCACTAAAATATAAGTTAGAATATCCAAAATGTTAATATCAATATAATATTTACGAATCTGTATTTGGTTTGTCAAGATATGCTTGTAGATGAAAGTTAGCCTATAGAAAAGTGAAGAAGTAAAGTAAGAAAAGAAGATAGAATTTCAGTTTTAAATAGTATGCTTTGAGAAGTATTAAGTATTTAGAAAAGAGAAGAAGCAAAGTAAGAAAATAAAATCTAATGATAAGTTTGCGTAGCAAGCACTAAAATATAAGTTAGAATATCCAAAATGTTAATATCAATATAATATTTACGAATCTGTATTTGGTTTGTCAAGATATGCTTGTAGATGAAAGTTAGCCTATAGAAAAGTGAAGAAGTAAAGTAAGAAAAGAAGATAGAATTCAGTTTTAATATGCTTTGAGAAGTAATAAGTATTTAGAAAAGTGAAGAAGTAAAGTAAGAAAAGAAGATAGAATTTCAGTTTTAAGGAGTATGGTTTGAGAAGTAATAAGTATTTAGAAAAGTGAAGAAGTAAAGTAAGAAAAGAAGATAGAATTTCAGTTTTAAGGAGTATGCTTTGAGAAGTATTAAGTATTTAGAAAAGAGAAGAAGCAAAGTAAGAAAATAAAATCTAATGATAAGTTTGCGTAGCAAGCACTAAAATATAAGTTAGAATATCCAAAATGTTAATATCAATATAATATTTACGAATCTGTATTTGGTTTGTCAAGATATGCTTGTAGATGAAAGTTAGCCTATAGAAAAGTGAAGAAGTAAAGTAAGAAAAGAAGATAGAATTCAGTTTTAATATGCTTTGAGAAGTAATAAGTATTTAGAAAAGTGAAGAAGTAAAGTAAGAAAAGAAGATAGAATTTCAGTTTTAAGGAGTATGGTTTGAGAAGTAATAAGTATTTAGAAAAGTGAAGAAGTAAAGTAAGAAAAGAAGATAGAATTTCAGTTTTAAATAGTATGCTTTGAGAAGTATTAAGTATTTAGAAAAGTGAAGAAGTAAAGTGAGAAAAGAATATCTAATGATAAGTTTGCGTAGCAAGCACTAAAATATAAGTTAGAATATCCAAAATGTTAGTAGTAATATAATAATCACGAATCTGTATTCGGTTTGTCAAGATATGCTTGTAGATGAAAGTTAGCCTATAGAAAAGTGAAGAAGTAAAGTAAGAAAAGAAGATAGAATTCAGTTTTAATATGCTTTGAGAAGTAATAAGTATTTAGAAAAGTGAAGAAGTAAAGTAAGAAAAGAAGATAGAATTTCAGTTTTAAGGAGTATGGTTTGAGAAGTAATAAGTATTTAGAAAAGTGAAGAAGTAAAGTAAGAAAAGAAGATAGAATTTCAGTTTTAAATAGTATGCTTTGAGAAGTATTAAGTATTTAGAAAAGTGAAGAAGTAAAGTGAGAAAAGAATATCTAATGATAAGTTTGCGTAGCAAGCACTAAAATATAAGTTAGAATATCCAAAATGTTAGTAGTAATATAATAATCACGAATCTGTATTCGGTTTGTCAAGATATGCTTGTAGATGAAAGTTAGCCTATAGAAAAGTGAAGAAGTAAAGTAAGAAAAGAAGATAGAATTTCAGTTTTAAGGAGTATGCTTTGAGAAGTAATAAGTATTTAGAAAAGTAAGAAGAAAGTAAGAAAAGAAGATAGAATTCAGTTTTAATATGCTTTGAGAAGTAATAAGTATTTAGAAAAGTGAAGAAGTAAAGTAAGAAAAGAAGATAGAATTTCAGTTTTAAGGAGTATGGTTTGAGAAGTAATAAGTATTTAGAAAAGTGAAGAAGTAAAGTAAGAAAAGAAGATAGAATTTCAGTTTTAAGGAGTATGCTTTGAGAAGTAATAAGTATTTAGAAAAGTGAAGAAGTAAAGTAAGAAAAGAAGATAGAATTTCAGTTTTAAATAGTATGCTTTGAGAAGTATTAAGTATTTAGAAAAGTGAAGAAGTAAAGTAAGAAAAGAATATCTAATGATAAGTTTGCGTAGCAAGCACTAAAATATAAGTTAGAATATCCAAAATGTTAATATCAATATAATATTTACGAATCTGTATTTGGTTTGTCAAGATATGCTTGTAGATGAAAGTTAGCCTATAGAAAAGTGAAGAAGTAAAGTAAGAAAAGAAGATAGAATTTCAGTTTTAAATAGTATGCTTTGAGAAGTATTAAGTATTTAGAAAAGTGAAGAAGTAAAGTGAGAAAAGAATATCTAATGATAAGTTTGCGTAGCAAGCACTAAAATATAAGTTAGAATATCCAAAATGTTAGTAGTAATATAATAATCACGAATCTGTATTCGGTTTGTCAAGATATGCTTGTAGATGAAAGTTAGCCTATAGAAAAGTGAAGAAGTAAAGTAAGAAAAGAAGATAGAATTCAGTTTTAATATGCTTTGAGAAGTAATAAGTATTTAGAAAAGTGAAGAAGTAAAGTAAGAAAAGAAGATAGAATTTCAGTTTTAAGGAGTATGGTTTGAGAAGTAATAAGTATTTAGAAAAGTGAAGAAGTAAAGTAAGAAAAGAAGATAGAATTTCAGTTTTAAATAGTATGCTTTGAGAAGTATTAAGTATTTAGAAAAGTGAAGAAGTAAAGTGAGAAAAGAATATCTAATGATAAGTTTGCGTAGCAAGCACTAAAATATAAGTTAGAATATCCAAAATGTTAGTAGTAATATAATAATCACGAATCTGTATTCGGTTTGTCAAGATATGCTTGTAGATGAAAGTTAGCCTATAGAAAAGTGAAGAAGTAAAGTAAGAAAAGAAGATAGAATTCAGTTTTAATATGCTTTGAGAAGTAATAAGTATTTAGAAAAGTGAAGAAGTAAAGTAAGAAAAGAAGATAGAATTTCAGTTTTAAGGAGTATGGTTTGAGAAGTAATAAGTATTTAGAAAAGTGAAGAAGTAAAGTAAGAAAAGAAGATAGAATTTCAGTTTTAAATAGTATGCTTTGAGAAGTATTAAGTATTTAGAAAAGTGAAGAAGTAAAGTGAGAAAAGAATATCTAATGATAAGTTTGCGTAGCAAGCACTAAAATATAAGTTAGAATATCCAAAATGTTAGTAGTAATATAATAATCACGAATCTGTATTCGGTTTGTCAAGATATGCTTGTAGATGAAAGTTAGCCTATAGAAAAGTGAAGAAGTAAAGTAAGAAAAGAAGATAGAATTTCAGTTTTAAGGAGTATGCTTTGAGAAGTAATAAGTATTTAGAAAAGTAAGAAGAAAGTAAGAAAAGAAGATAGAATTCAGTTTTAATATGCTTTGAGAAGTAATAAGTATTTAGAAAAGTGAAGAAGTAAAGTAAGAAAAGAAGATAGAATTTCAGTTTTAAGGAGTATGGTTTGAGAAGTAATAAGTATTTAGAAAAGTGAAGAAGTAAAGTAAGAAAAGAAGATAGAATTTCAGTTTTAAGGAGTATGCTTTGAGAAGTAATAAGTATTTAGAAAAGTGAAGAAGTAAAGTAAGAAAAGAAGATAGAATTTCAGTTTTAAATAGTATGCTTTGAGAAGTATTAAGTATTTAGAAAAGTGAAGAAGTAAAGTAAGAAAAGAATATCTAATGATAAGTTTGCGTAGCAAGCACTAAAATATAAGTTAGAATATCCAAAATGTTAGTAGTAATATAATAATCACGAATCTGTATTCGGTTTGTCAAGATATGCTTGTAGATGAAAGTTAGCCTATAGAAAAGTGAAGAAGTAAAGTAAGAAAAGAAGATAGAATTCAGTTTTAATATGCTTTGAGAAGTAATAAGTATTTAGAAAAGTGAAGAAGTAAAGTAAGAAAAGAAGATAGAATTTCAGTTTTAAGGAGTATGGTTTGAGAAGTAATAAGTATTTAGAAAAGTGAAGAAGTAAAGTAAGAAAAGAAGATAGAATTTCAGTTTTAAATAGTATGCTTTGAGAAGTATTAAGTATTTAGAAAAGTGAAGAAGTAAAGTGAGAAAAGAATATCTAATGATAAGTTTGCGTAGCAAGCACTAAAATATAAGTTAGAATATCCAAAATGTTAGTAGTAATATAATAATCACGAATCTGTATTCGGTTTGTCAAGATATGCTTGTAGATGAAAGTTAGCCTATAGAAAAGTGAAGAAGTAAAGTAAGAAAAGAAGATAGAATTCAGTTTTAATATGCTTTGAGAAGTAATAAGTATTTAGAAAAGTGAAGAAGTAAAGTAAGAAAAGAAGATAGAATTTCAGTTTTAAGGAGTATGGTTTGAGAAGTAATAAGTATTTAGAAAAGTGAAGAAGTAAAGTAAGAAAAGAAGATAGAATTTCAGTTTTAAATAGTATGCTTTGAGAAGTATTAAGTATTTAGAAAAGTGAAGAAGTAAAGTGAGAAAAGAATATCTAATGATAAGTTTGCGTAGCAAGCACTAAAATATAAGTTAGAATATCCAAAATGTTAGTAGTAATATAATAATCACGAATCTGTATTCGGTTTGTCAAGATATGCTTGTAGATGAAAGTTAGCCTATAGAAAAGTGAAGAAGTAAAGTAAGAAAAGAAGATAGAATTTCAGTTTTAAGGAGTATGCTTTGAGAAGTAATAAGTATTTAGAAAAGTAAGAAGAAAGTAAGAAAAGAAGATAGAATTCAGTTTTAATATGCTTTGAGAAGTAATAAGTATTTAGAAAAGTGAAGAAGTAAAGTAAGAAAAGAAGATAGAATTTCAGTTTTAAGGAGTATGGTTTGAGAAGTAATAAGTATTTAGAAAAGTGAAGAAGTAAAGTAAGAAAAGAAGATAGAATTTCAGTTTTAAGGAGTATGCTTTGAGAAGTAATAAGTATTTAGAAAAGTGAAGAAGTAAAGTAAGAAAAGAAGATAGAATTTCAGTTTTAAATAGTATGCTTTGAGAAGTATTAAGTATTTAGAAAAGTGAAGAAGTAAAGTAAGAAAAGAATATCTAATGATAAGTTTGCGTAGCAAGCACTAAAATATAAGTTAGAATATCCAAAATGTTAATATCAATATAATATTTACGAATCTGTATTTGGTTTGTCAAGATATGCTTGTAGATGAAAGTTAGCCTATAGAAAAGTGAAGAAGTAAAGTAAGAAAAGAAGATAGAATTTCAGTTTTAAATAGTATGCTTTGAGAAGTATTAAGTATTTAGAAAAGTGAAGAAGTAAAGTGAGAAAAGAATATCTAATGATAAGTTTGCGTAGCAAGCACTAAAATATAAGTTAGAATATCCAAAATGTTAGTAGTAATATAATAATCACGAATCTGTATTCGGTTTGTCAAGATATGCTTGTAGATGAAAGTTAGCCTATAGAAAAGTGAAGAAGTAAAGTAAGAAAAGAAGATAGAATTTCAGTTTTAAGGAGTATGCTTTGAGAAGTAATAAGTATTTAGAAAAGTAAGAAGAAAGTAAGAAAAGAAGATAGAATTCAGTTTTAATATGCTTTGAGAAGTAATAAGTATTTAGAAAAGTGAAGAAGTAAAGTAAGAAAAGAAGATAGAATTTCAGTTTTAAGGAGTATGGTTTGAGAAGTAATAAGTATTTAGAAAAGTGAAGAAGTAAAGTAAGAAAAGAAGATAGAATTTCAGTTTTAAGGAGTATGCTTTGAGAAGTAATAAGTATTTAGAAAAGTGAAGAAGTAAAGTAAGAAAAGAAGATAGAATTTCAGTTTTAAATAGTATGCTTTGAGAAGTATTAAGTATTTAGAAAAGTGAAGAAGTAAAGTAAGAAAAGAATATCTAATGATAAGTTTGCGTAGCAAGCACTAAAATATAAGTTAGAATATCCAAAATGTTAATATCAATATAATATTTACGAATCTGTATTTGGTTTGTCAAGATATGCTTGTAGATGAAAGTTAGCCTATAGAAAAGTGAAGAAGTAAAGTAAGAAAAGAAGATAGAATTTCAGTTTTAAATAGTATGCTTTGAGAAGTATTAAGTATTTAGAAAAGTGAAGAAGTAAAGTGAGAAAAGAATATCTAATGATAAGTTTGCGTAGCAAGCACTAAAATATAAGTTAGAATATCCAAAATGTTAGTAGTAATATAATAATCACGAATCTGTATTCGGTTTGTCAAGATATGCTTGTAGATGAAAGTTAGCCTATAGAAAAGTGAAGAAGTAAAGTAAGAAAAGAAGATAGAATTTCAGTTTTAAGGAGTATGCTTTGAGAAGTAATAAGTATTTAGAAAAGTAAGAAGAAAGTAAGAAAAGAAGATAGAATTCAGTTTTAATATGCTTTGAGAAGTAATAAGTATTTAGAAAAGTGAAGAAGTAAAGTAAGAAAAGAAGATAGAATTTCAGTTTTAAGGAGTATGGTTTGAGAAGTAATAAGTATTTAGAAAAGTGAAGAAGTAAAGTGAGAAAAGAATATCTAATGATAAGTTTGCGTAGCAAGCACTAAAATATAAGTTAGAATATCCAAAATGTTAATATCAATATAATATTTACGAATCTGTATTTGGTTTGTCAAGATATGCTTGTAGATGAAAGTTAGCCTATAGAAAAGTGAAGAAGTAAAGTAAGAAAAGAAGATAGAATTCAGTTTTAATATGCTTTGAGAAGTAATAAGTATTTAGAAAAGTGAAGAAGTAAAGTAAGAAAAGAAGATAGAATTTCAGTTTTAAGGAGTATGGTTTGAGAAGTAATAAGTATTTAGAAAAGTGAAGAAGTAAAGTAAGAAAAGAAGATAGAATTTCAGTTTTAAATAGTATGCTTTGAGAAGTATTAAGTATTTAGAAAAGTGAAGAAGTAAAGTGAGAAAAGAATATCTAATGATAAGTTTGCGTAGCAAGCACTAAAATATAAGTTAGAATATCCAAAATGTTAGTAGTAATATAATAATCACGAATCTGTATTCGGTTTGTCAAGATATGCTTGTAGATGAAAGTTAGCCTATAGAAAAGTGAAGAAGTAAAGTAAGAAAAGAAGATAGAATTTCAGTTTTAAGGAGTATGCTTTGAGAAGTAATAAGTATTTAGAAAAGTAAGAAGAAAGTAAGAAAAGAAGATAGAATTCAGTTTTAATATGCTTTGAGAAGTAATAAGTATTTAGAAAAGTGAAGAAGTAAAGTAAGAAAAGAAGATAGAATTTCAGTTTTAAGGAGTATGGTTTGAGAAGTAATAAGTATTTAGAAAAGTGAAGAAGTAAAGTAAGAAAAGAAGATAGAATTTCAGTTTTAAGGAGTATGCTTTGAGAAGTAATAAGTATTTAGAAAAGTGAAGAAGTAAAGTAAGAAAAGAAGATAGAATTTCAGTTTTAAATAGTATGCTTTGAGAAGTATTAAGTATTTAGAAAAGTGAAGAAGTAAAGTAAGAAAAGAATATCTAATGATAAGTTTGCGTAGCAAGCACTAAAATATAAGTTAGAATATCCAAAATGTTAATATCAATATAATATTTACGAATCTGTATTTGGTTTGTCAAGATATGCTTGTAGATGAAAGTTAGCCTATAGAAAAGTGAAGAAGTAAAGTAAGAAAAGAAGATAGAATTTCAGTTTTAAATAGTATGCTTTGAGAAGTATTAAGTATTTAGAAAAGTGAAGAAGTAAAGTGAGAAAAGAATATCTAATGATAAGTTTGCGTAGCAAGCACTAAAATATAAGTTAGAATATCCAAAATGTTAGTAGTAATATAATAATCACGAATCTGTATTCGGTTTGTCAAGATATGCTTGTAGATGAAAGTTAGCCTATAGAAAAGTGAAGAAGTAAAGTAAGAAAAGAAGATAGAATTTCAGTTTTAAGGAGTATGCTTTGAGAAGTAATAAGTATTTAGAAAAGTAAGAAGAAAGTAAGAAAAGAAGATAGAATTCAGTTTTAATATGCTTTGAGAAGTAATAAGTATTTAGAAAAGTGAAGAAGTAAAGTAAGAAAAGAAGATAGAATTTCAGTTTTAAGGAGTATGGTTTGAGAAGTAATAAGTATTTAGAAAAGTGAAGAAGTAAAGTAAGAAAAGAAGATAGAATTTCAGTTTTAAGGAGTATGCTTTGAGAAGTAATAAGTATTTAGAAAAGTGAAGAAGTAAAGTAAGAAAAGAAGATAGAATTTCAGTTTTAAATAGTATGCTTTGAGAAGTATTAAGTATTTAGAAAAGTGAAGAAGTAAAGTAAGAAAAGAATATCTAATGATAAGTTTGCGTAGCAAGCACTAAAATATAAGTTAGAATATCCAAAATGTTAATATCAATATAATATTTACGAATCTGTATTTGGTTTGTCAAGATATGCTTGTAGATGAAAGTTAGCCTATAGAAAAGTGAAGAAGTAAAGTAAGAAAAGAAGATAGAATTTCAGTTTTAAATAGTATGCTTTGAGAAGTATTAAGTATTTAGAAAAGTGAAGAAGTAAAGTGAGAAAAGAATATCTAATGATAAGTTTGCGTAGCAAGCACTAAAATATAAGTTAGAATATCCAAAATGTTAGTAGTAATATAATAATCACGAATCTGTATTCGGTTTGTCAAGATATGCTTGTAGATGAAAGTTAGCCTATAGAAAAGTGAAGAAGTAAAGTAAGAAAAGAAGATAGAATTTCAGTTTTAAGGAGTATGCTTTGAGAAGTAATAAGTATTTAGAAAAGTAAGAAGAAAGTAAGAAAAGAAGATAGAATTCAGTTTTAATATGCTTTGAGAAGTAATAAGTATTTAGAAAAGTGAAGAAGTAAAGTAAGAAAAGAAGATAGAATTTCAGTTTTAAGGAGTATGGTTTGAGAAGTAATAAGTATTTAGAAAAGTGAAGAAGTAAAGTAAGAAAAGAAGATAGAATTTCAGTTTTAAGGAGTATGCTTTGAGAAGTAATAAGTATTTAGAAAAGTGAAGAAGTAAAGTAAGAAAAGAAGATAGAATTTCAGTTTTAAATAGTATGCTTTGAGAAGTATTAAGTATTTAGAAAAGTGAAGAAGTAAAGTAAGAAAAGAATATCTAATGATAAGTTTGCGTAGCAAGCACTAAAATATAAGTTAGAATATCCAAAATGTTAATATCAATATAATATTTACGAATCTGTATTTGGTTTGTCAAGATATGCTTGTAGATGAAAGCTAGCCTATAGAAAAGTGAAGAAGTAAAGTAAGAAAAGAAGATAGAATTTCAGTTTTAAATAGTATGCTTTGAGAAGTATTAAGTATTTAGAAAAGAGAAGAAGCAAAGTAAGAAAATAAAATCTAATGATAAGTTTGCGTAGCAAGCACTAAAATATAAGTTAGAATATCCAAAATGTTAATATCAATATAATATTTACGAATCTGTATTTGGTTTGTCAAGATATGCTTGTAGATGAAAGTTAGCCTATAGAAAAGTGAAGAAGTAAAGTAAGAAAAGAAGATAGAATTCAGTTTTAATATGCTTTGAGAAGTAATAAGTATTTAGAAAAGTGAAGAAGTAAAGTAAGAAAAGAAGATAGAATTTCAGTTTTAAGGAGTATGGTTTGAGAAGTAATAAGTATTTAGAAAAGTGAAGAA
Organism: Loxodes magnus; assembly: GCA_946699065.1. NCBI lineage: Eukaryota > Ciliophora > Karyorelictea > Loxodida > Loxodidae > Loxodes > Loxodes magnus. The sequence continues at coordinate 30,096 of CAMPDV010002837.1, read as the reverse complement.
GTAAAGTAAGAAAAGAAGATAGAATTTCAGTTTTAAGGAGTATGCTTTGAGAAGTAATAAGTATTTAGAAAAGTGAAGAAGTAAAGTAAGAAAAGAAGATAGAATTTCAGTTTTAAGGAGTATGCTTTGAGAAGTATTAAGTATTTAGAAAAGTGAAGAAGTAAAGTAAGAAAAGAATATCTAATGATAAGTTTGCGTAGCAAGCACTAAAATATAAGTTTGAATATCCAAAATGTTAATATCAATATAATATTTACGAATCTGTATTTGGTTTGTCAAGATATGCTTGTAGATGAAAGTTAGCCTATAGAAAAGTGAAGAAGTAAAGTAAGAAAAGAAGATAGAATTCAGTTTTAATATGCTTTGAGAAGTAATAAGTATTTAGAAAAGTGAAGAAGTAAAGTAAGAAAAGAAGATAGAATTTCAGTTTTAAGGAGTATGGTTTGAGAAGTAATAAGTATTTAGAAAAGTGAAGAAGTAAAGTAAGAAAAGAAGATAGAATTTCAGTTTTAAATAGTATGCTTTGAGAAGTATTAAGTATTTAGAAAAGTGAAGAAGTAAAGTGAGAAAAGAATATCTAATGATAAGTTTGCGTAGCAAGCACTAAAATATAAGTTAGAATATCCAAAATGTTAGTAGTAATATAATAATCACGAATCTGTATTCGGTTTGTCAAGATATGCTTGTAGATGAAAGTTAGCCTATAGAAAAGTGAAGAAGTAAAGTAAGAAAAGAAGATAGAATTTCAGTTTTAAGGAGTATGCTTTGAGAAGTAATAAGTATTTAGAAAAGTAAGAAGAAAGTAAGAAAAGAAGATAGAATTCAGTTTTAATATGCTTTGAGAAGTAATAAGTATTTAGAAAAGTGAAGAAGTAAAGTAAGAAAAGAAGATAGAATTTCAGTTTTAAGGAGTATGGTTTGAGAAGTAATAAGTATTTAGAAAAGTGAAGAAGTAAAGTAAGAAAAGAAGATAGAATTTCAGTTTTAAGGAGTATGCTTTGAGAAGTAATAAGTATTTAGAAAAGTGAAGAAGTAAAGTAAGAAAAGAAGATAGAATTTCAGTTTTAAATAGTATGCTTTGAGAAGTATTAAGTATTTAGAAAAGTGAAGAAGTAAAGTAAGAAAAGAATATCTAATGATAAGTTTGCGTAGCAAGCACTAAAATATAAGTTAGAATATCCAAAATGTTAATATCAATATAATATTTACGAATCTGTATTTGGTTTGTCAAGATATGCTTGTAGATGAAAGTTAGCCTATAGAAAAGTGAAGAAGTAAAGTAAGAAAAGAAGATAGAATTTCAGTTTTAAATAGTATGCTTTGAGAAGTATTAAGTATTTAGAAAAGTGAAGAAGTAAAGTGAGAAAAGAATATCTAATGATAAGTTTGCGTAGCAAGCACTAAAATATAAGTTAGAATATCCAAAATGTTAGTAGTAATATAATAATCACGAATCTGTATTCGGTTTGTCAAGATATGCTTGTAGATGAAAGTTAGCCTATAGAAAAGTGAAGAAGTAAAGTAAGAAAAGAAGATAGAATTTCAGTTTTAAGGAGTATGCTTTGAGAAGTAATAAGTATTTAGAAAAGTAAGAAGAAAGTAAGAAAAGAAGATAGAATTCAGTTTTAATATGCTTTGAGAAGTAATAAGTATTTAGAAAAGTGAAGAAGTAAAGTAAGAAAAGAAGATAGAATTTCAGTTTTAAGGAGTATGGTTTGAGAAGTAATAAGTATTTAGAAAAGTGAAGAAGTAAAGTAAGAAAAGAAGATAGAATTTCAGTTTTAAGGAGTATGCTTTGAGAAGTAATAAGTATTTAGAAAAGTGAAGAAGTAAAGTAAGAAAAGAAGATAGAATTTCAGTTTTAAATAGTATGCTTTGAGAAGTATTAAGTATTTAGAAAAGTGAAGAAGTAAAGTAAGAAAAGAATATCTAATGATAAGTTTGCGTAGCAAGCACTAAAATATAAGTTAGAATATCCAAAATGTTAATATCAATATAATATTTACGAATCTGTATTTGGTTTGTCAAGATATGCTTGTAGATGAAAGCTAGCCTATAGAAAAGTGAAGAAGTAAAGTAAGAAAAGAAGATAGAATTTCAGTTTTAAATAGTATGCTTTGAGAAGTATTAAGTATTTAGAAAAGAGAAGAAGCAAAGTAAGAAAATAAAATCTAATGATAAGTTTGCGTAGCAAGCACTAAAATATAAGTTAGAATATCCAAAATGTTAATATCAATATAATATTTACGAATCTGTATTTGGTTTGTCAAGATATGCTTGTAGATGAAAGTTAGCCTATAGAAAAGTGAAGAAGTAAAGTAAGAAAAGAAGATAGAATTCAGTTTTAATATGCTTTGAGAAGTAATAAGTATTTAGAAAAGTGAAGAAGTAAAGTAAGAAAAGAAGATAGAATTTCAGTTTTAAGGAGTATGGTTTGAGAAGTAATAAGTATTTAGAAAAGTGAAGAAGTAAAGTAAGAAAAGAAGATAGAATTTCAGTTTTAAGGAGTATGCTTTGAGAAGTAATAAGTATTTAGAAAAGTGAAGAAGTAAAGTAAGAAAAGAAGATAGAATTTCAGTTTTAAGGAGTATGCTTTGAGAAGTATTAAGTATTTAGAAAAGTGAAGAAGTAAAGTAAGAAAAGAATATCTAATGATAAGTTTGCGTAGCAAGCACTAAAATATAAGTTTGAATATCCAAAATGTTAATATCAATATAATATTTACGAATCTGTATTTGGTTTGTCAAGATATGCTTGTAGATGAAAGTTAGCCTATAGAAAAGTGAAGAAGTAAAGTAAGAAAAGAAGATAGAATTTCAGTTTTAAATAGTATGCTTTGAGAAGTATTAAGTATTTAGAAAAGTGAAGAAGTAAAGTGAGAAAAGAATATCTAATGATAAGTTTGCGTAGCAAGCACTAAAATATAAGTTAGAATATCCAAAATGTTAGTAGTAATATAATAATCACGAATCTGTATTCGGTTTGTCAAGATATGCTTGTAGATGAAAGTTAGCCTATAGAAAAGTGAAGAAGTAAAGTAAGAAAAGAAGATAGAATTTCAGTTTTAAGGAGTATGCTTTGAGAAGTAATAAGTATTTAGAAAAGTAAGAAGAAAGTAAGAAAAGAAGATAGAATTCAGTTTTAAATAGTATGCTTTGAGAAGTATTAAGTATTTAGAAAAGTGAAGAAGTAAAGTGAGAAAAGAAGATAGAATTTCAGTTTTAAGGAGTATGGTTTGAGAAGTAATAAGTATTTAGAAAAGTGAAGAAGTAAAGTAAGAAAAGAAGATAGAATTTCAGTTTTAAGGAGTATGCTTTGAGAAGTAATAAGTATTTAGAAAAGTGAAGAAGTAAAGTAAGAAAAGAAGATAGAATTTCAGTTTTAAATAGTATGCTTTGAGAAGTATTAAGTATTTAGAAAAGTGAAGAAGTAAAGTAAGAAAAGAATATCTAATGATAAGTTTGCGTAGCAAGCACTAAAATATAAGTTAGAATATCCAAAATGTTAATATCAATATAATATTTACGAATCTGTATTTGGTTTGTCAAGATATGCTTGTAGATGAAAGTTAGCCTATAGAAAAGTGAAGAAGTAAAGTAAGAAAAGAAGATAGAATTCAGTTTTAATATGCTTTGAGAAGTAATAAGTATTTAGAAAAGTGAAGAAGTAAAGTAAGAAAAGAAGATAGAATTTCAGTTTTAAGGAGTATGGTTTGAGAAGTAATAAGTATTTAGAAAAGTGAAGAAGTAAAGTAAGAAAAGAAGATAGAATTTCAGTTTTAAGGAGTATGCTTTGAGAAGTAATAAGTATTTAGAAAAGTGAAGAAGTAAAGTAAGAAAAGAAGATAGAATTTCAGTTTTAAGGAGTATGCTTTGAGAAGTATTAAGTATTTAGAAAAGTGAAGAAGTAAAGTAAGAAAAGAATATCTAATGATAAGTTTGCGTAGCAAGCACTAAAATATAAGTTTGAATATCCAAAATGTTAATATCAATATAATATTTACGAATCTGTATTTGGTTTGTCAAGATATGCTTGTAGATGAAAGTTAGCCTATAGAAAAGTGAAGAAGTAAAGTAAGAAAAGAAGATAGAATTCAGTTTTAATATGCTTTGAGAAGTAATAAGTATTTAGAAAAGTGAAGAAGTAAAGTAAGAAAAGAAGATAGAATTTCAGTTTTAAGGAGTATGGTTTGAGAAGTAATAAGTATTTAGAAAAGTGAAGAAGTAAAGTAAGAAAAGAAGATAGAATTTCAGTTTTAAGGAGTATGCTTTGAGAAGTAATAAGTATTTAGAAAAGTGAAGAAGTAAAGTAAGAAAAGAAGATAGAATTTCAGTTTTAAGGAGTATGCTTTGAGAAGTATTAAGTATTTAGAAAAGTGAAGAAGTAAAGTAAGAAAAGAATATCTAATGATAAGTTTGCGTAGCAAGCACTAAAATATAAGTTTGAATATCCAAAATGTTAATATCAATATAATATTTACGAATCTGTATTTGGTTTGTCAAGATATGCTTGTAGATGAAAGTTAGCCTATAGAAAAGTGAAGAAGTAAAGTAAGAAAAGAAGATAGAATTTCAGTTTTAAATAGTATGCTTTGAGAAGTATTAAGTATTTAGAAAAGTGAAGAAGTAAAGTGAGAAAAGAATATCTAATGATAAGTTTGCGTAGCAAGCACTAAAATATAAGTTAGAATATCCAAAATGTTAGTAGTAATATAATAATCACGAATCTGTATTCGGTTTGTCAAGATATGCTTGTAGATGAAAGTTAGCCTATAGAAAAGTGAAGAAGTAAAGTAAGAAAAGAAGATAGAATTTCAGTTTTAAGGAGTATGCTTTGAGAAGTAATAAGTATTTAGAAAAGTAAGAAGAAAGTAAGAAAAGAAGATAGAATTCAGTTTTAATATGCTTTGAGAAGTAATAAGTATTTAGAAAAGTGAAGAAGTAAAGTAAGAAAAGAAGATAGAATTTCAGTTTTAAGGAGTATGGTTTGAGAAGTAATAAGTATTTAGAAAAGTGAAGAAGTAAAGTAAGAAAAGAAGATAGAATTTCAGTTTTAAGGAGTATGCTTTGAGAAGTAATAAGTATTTAGAAAAGTGAAGAAGTAAAGTAAGAAAAGAAGATAGAATTTCAGTTTTAAGGAGTATGCTTTGAGAAGTATTAAGTATTTAGAAAAGTGAAGAAGTAAAGTAAGAAAAGAATATCTAATGATAAGTTTGCGTAGCAAGCACTAAAATATAAGTTTGAATATCCAAAATGTTAATATCAATATAATATTTACGAATCTGTATTTGGTTTGTCAAGATATGCTTGTAGATGAAAGTTAGCCTATAGAAAAGTGAAGAAGTAAAGTAAGAAAAGAAGATAGAATTCAGTTTTAATATGCTTTGAGAAGTAATAAGTATTTAGAAAAGTGAAGAAGTAAAGTAAGAAAAGAAGATAGAATTTCAGTTTTAAGGAGTATGGTTTGAGAAGTAATAAGTATTTAGAAAAGTGAAGAAGTAAAGTAAGAAAAGAAGATAGAATTTCAGTTTTAAGGAGTATGGTTTGAGAAGTAATAAGTATTTAGAAAAGTGAAGAAGTAAAGTAAGAAAAGAAGATAGAATTTCAGTTTTAAGGAGTATGCTTTGAGAAGTAATAAGTATTTAGAAAAGTGAAGAAGTAAAGTAAGAAAAGAAGATAGAATTTCAGTTTTAAGGAGTATGCTTTGAGAAGTATTAAGTATTTAGAAAAGTGAAGAAGTAAAGTAAGAAAAGAATATCTAATGATAAGTTTGCGTAGCAAGCACTAAAATATAAGTTAGAATATCCAAAATGTTAATATCAATATAATATTTACGAATCTGTATTTGGTTTGTCAAGATATGCTTGTAGATGAAAGTTAGCCTATAGAAAAGTGAAGAAGTAAAGTAAGAAAAGAAGATAGAATTTCAGTTTTAAATAGTATGCTTTGAGAAGTATTAAGTATTTAGAAAAGTGAAGAAGTAAAGTGAGAAAAGAATATCTAATGATAAGTTTGCGTAGCAAGCACTAAAATATAAGTTAGAATATCCAAAATGTTAGTAGTAATATAATAATCACGAATCTGTATTCGGTTTGTCAAGATATGCTTGTAGATGAAAGTTAGCCTATAGAAAAGTGAAGAAGTAAAGTAAGAAAAGAAGATAGAATTTCAGTTTTAAGGAGTATGCTTTGAGAAGTAATAAGTATTTAGAAAAGTAAGAAGAAAGTAAGAAAAGAAGATAGAATTCAGTTTTAATATGCTTTGAGAAGTAATAAGTATTTAGAAAAGTGAAGAAGTAAAGTAAGAAAAGAAGATAGAATTTCAGTTTTAAGGAGTATGGTTTGAGAAGTAATAAGTATTTAGAAAAGTGAAGAAGTAAAGTAAGAAAAGAAGATAGAATTTCAGTTTTAAGGAGTATGCTTTGAGAAGTAATAAGTATTTAGAAAAGTGAAGAAGTAAAGTAAGAAAAGAAGATAGAATTTCAGTTTTAAATAGTATGCTTTGAGAAGTATTAAGTATTTAGAAAAGTGAAGAAGTAAAGTAAGAAAAGAATATCTAATGATAAGTTTGCGTAGCAAGCACTAAAATATAAGTTAGAATATCCAAAATGTTAATATCAATATAATATTTACGAATCTGTATTTGGTTTGTCAAGATATGCTTGTAGATGAAAGTTAGCCTATAGAAAAGTGAAGAAGTAAAGTAAGAAAAGAAGATAGAATTTCAGTTTTAAATAGTATGCTTTGAGAAGTATTAAGTATTTAGAAAAGAGAAGAAGCAAAGTAAGAAAATAAAATCTAATGATAAGTTTGCGTAGCAAGCACTAAAATATAAGTTAGAATATCCAAAATGTTAATATCAATATAATATTTACGAATCTGTATTTGGTTTGTCAAGATATGCTTGTAGATGAAAGTTAGCCTATAGAAAAGTGAAGAAGTAAAGTAAGAAAAGAAGATAGAATTTCAGTTTTAAGGAGTATGCTTTGAGAAGTAATAAGTATTTAGAAAAGTAAGAAGAAAGTAAGAAAAGAAGATAGAATTCAGTTTTAATATGCTTTGAGAAGTAATAAGTATTTAGAAAAGTGAAGAAGTAAAGTAAGAAAAGAAGATAGAATTTCAGTTTTAAGGAGTATGGTTTGAGAAGTAATAAGTATTTAGAAAAGTGAAGAAGTAAAGTAAGAAAAGAAGATAGAATTTCAGTTTTAAGGAGTATGCTTTGAGAAGTATTAAGTATTTAGAAAAGTGAAGAAGTAAAGTAAGAAAAGAATATCTAATGATAAGTTTGCGTAGCAAGCACTAAAATATAAGTTAGAATATCCAAAATGTTAATATCAATATAATATTTACGAATCTGTATTTGGTTTGTCAAGATATGCTTGTAGATGAAAGTTAGCCTATAGAAAAGTGAAGAAGTAAAGTAAGAAAAGAAGATAGAATTTCAGTTTTAAATAGTATGCTTTGAGAAGTATTAAGTATTTAGAAAAGTGAAGAAGTAAAGTGAGAAAAGAATATCTAATGATAAGTTTGCGTAGCAAGCACTAAAATATAAGTTAGAATATCCAAAATGTTAGTAGTAATATAATAATCACGAATCTGTATTCGGTTTGTCAAGATATGCTTGTAGATGAAAGTTAGCCTATAGAAAAGTGAAGAAGTAAAGTAAGAAAAGAAGATAGAATTTCAGTTTTAAGGAGTATGCTTTGAGAAGTAATAAGTATTTAGAAAAGTAAGAAGAAAGTAAGAAAAGAAGATAGAATTCAGTTTTAATATGCTTTGAGAAGTAATAAGTATTTAGAAAAGTGAAGAAGTAAAGTAAGAAAAGAAGATAGAATTTCAGTTTTAAGGAGTATGGTTTGAGAAGTAATAAGTATTTAGAAAAGTGAAGAAGTAAAGTAAGAAAAGAAGATAGAATTTCAGTTTTAAGGAGTATGCTTTGAGAAGTAATAAGTATTTAGAAAAGTGAAGAAGTAAAGTAAGAAAAGAAGATAGAATTTCAGTTTTAAATAGTATGCTTTGAGAAGTATTAAGTATTTAGAAAAGTGAAGAAGTAAAGTAAGAAAAGAATATCTAATGATAAGTTTGCGTAGCAAGCACTAAAATATAAGTTAGAATATCCAAAATGTTAATATCAATATAATATTTACGAATCTGTATTTGGTTTGTCAAGATATGCTTGTAGATGAAAGTTAGCCTATAGAAAAGTGAAGAAGTAAAGTAAGAAAAGAAGATAGAATTTCAGTTTTAAATAGTATGCTTTGAGAAGTATTAAGTATTTAGAAAAGAGAAGAAGCAAAGTAAGAAAATAAAATCTAATGATAAGTTTGCGTAGCAAGCACTAAAATATAAGTTAGAATATCCAAAATGTTAATATCAATATAATATTTACGAATCTGTATTTGGTTTGTCAAGATATGCTTGTAGATGAAAGTTAGCCTATAGAAAAGTGAAGAAGTAAAGTAAGAAAAGAAGATAGAATTTCAGTTTTAAGGAGTATGCTTTGAGAAGTAATAAGTATTTAGAAAAGTAAGAAGAAAGTAAGAAAAGAAGATAGAATTCAGTTTTAATATGCTTTGAGAAGTAATAAGTATTTAGAAAAGTGAAGAAGTAAAGTAAGAAAAGAAGATAGAATTTCAGTTTTAAGGAGTATGGTTTGAGAAGTAATAAGTATTTAGAAAAGTGAAGAAGTAAAGTAAGAAAAGAAGATAGAATTTCAGTTTTAAGGAGTATGCTTTGAGAAGTATTAAGTATTTAGAAAAGTGAAGAAGTAAAGTAAGAAAAGAATATCTAATGATAAGTTTGCGTAGCAAGCACTAAAATATAAGTTAGAATATCCAAAATGTTAATATCAATATAATATTTACGAATCTGTATTTGGTTTGTCAAGATATGCTTGTAGATGAAAGTTAGCCTATAGAAAAGTGAAGAAGTAAAGTAAGAAAAGAAGATAGAATTTCAGTTTTAAATAGTATGCTTTGAGAAGTATTAAGTATTTAGAAAAGTGAAGAAGTAAAGTGAGAAAAGAATATCTAATGATAAGTTTGCGTAGCAAGCACTAAAATATAAGTTAGAATATCCAAAATGTTAGTAGTAATATAATAATCACGAATCTGTATTCGGTTTGTCAAGATATGCTTGTAGATGAAAGTTAGCCTATAGAAAAGTGAAGAAGTAAAGTAAGAAAAGAAGATAGAATTTCAGTTTTAAGGAGTATGCTTTGAGAAGTAATAAGTATTTAGAAAAGTAAGAAGAAAGTAAGAAAAGAAGATAGAATTCAGTTTTAATATGCTTTGAGAAGTAATAAGTATTTAGAAAAGTGAAGAAGTAAAGTAAGAAAAGAAGATAGAATTTCAGTTTTAAGGAGTATGGTTTGAGAAGTAATAAGTATTTAGAAAAGTGAAGAAGTAAAGTAAGAAAAGAAGATAGAATTTCAGTTTTAAGGAGTATGCTTTGAGAAGTAATAAGTATTTAGAAAAGTGAAGAAGTAAAGTAAGAAAAGAAGATAGAATTTCAGTTTTAAATAGTATGCTTTGAGAAGTATTAAGTATTTAGAAAAGTGAAGAAGTAAAGTAAGAAAAGAATATCTAATGATAAGTTTGCGTAGCAAGCACTAAAATATAAGTTAGAATATCCAAAATGTTAATATCAATATAATATTTACGAATCTGTATTTGGTTTGTCAAGATATGCTTGTAGATGAAAGTTAGCCTATAGAAAAGTGAAGAAGTAAAGTAAGAAAAGAAGATAGAATTTCAGTTTTAAGGAGTATGCTTTGAGAAGTAATAAGTATTTAGAAAAGTAAGAAGAAAGTAAGAAAAGAAGATAGAATTCAGTTTTAATATGCTTTGAGAAGTATTAAGTATTTAGAAAAGTGAAGAAGTAAAGTAAGAAAAGAATATCTAATGATAAGTTTGCGTAGCAAGCACTAAAATATAAGTTAGAATATCCAAAATGTTAATATCAATATAATATTTACGAATCTGTATTTGGTTTGTCAAGATATGCTTGTAGATGAAAGTTAGCCTATAGAAAAGTGAAGAAGTAAAGTAAGAAAAGAAGATAGAATTTCAGTTTTAAATAGTATGCTTTGAGAAGTATTAAGTATTTAGAAAAGAGAAGAAGCAAAGTAAGAAAATAAAATCTAATGATAAGTTTGCGTAGCAAGCACTAAAATATAAGTTAGAATATCCAAAATGTTAATATCAATATAATATTTACGAATCTGTATTTGGTTTGTCAAGATATGCTTGTAGATGAAAGTTAGCCTATAGAAAAGTGAAGAAGTAAAGTAAGAAAAGAAGATAGAATTCAGTTTTAAGGAGTATGGTTTGAGAAGTAATAAGTATTTAGAAAAGTGAAGAAGTAAAGTAAGAAAAGAAGATAGAATTTCAGTTTTAAGGAGTATGGTTTGAGAAGTAATAAGTATTTAGAAAAGTGAAGAAGTAAAGTAAGAAAAGAAGATAGAATTTCAGTTTTAAGGAGTATGCTTTGAGAAGTAATAAGTATTTAGAAAAGTGAAGAAGTAAAGTAAGAAAAGAAGATAGAATTTCAGTTTTAAGGAGTATGCTTTGAGAAGTATTAAGTATTTAGAAAAGTGAAGAAGTAAAGTAAGAAAAGAATATCTAATGATAAGTTTGCGTAGCAAGCACTAAAATATAAGTTAGAATATCCAAAATGTTAATATCAATATAATATTTACGAATCTGTATTTGGTTTGTCAAGATATGCTTGTAGATGAAAGTTAGCCTATAGAAAAGTGAAGAAGTAAAGTAAGAAAAGAAGATAGAATTTCAGTTTTAAATAGTATGCTTTGAGAAGTATTAAGTATTTAGAAAAGTGAAGAAGTAAAGTGAGAAAAGAATATCTAATGATAAGTTTGCGTAGCAAGCACTAAAATATAAGTTAGAATATCCAAAATGTTAGTAGTAATATAATAATCACGAATCTGTATTCGGTTTGTCAAGATATGCTTGTAGATGAAAGTTAGCCTATAGAAAAGTGAAGAAGTAAAGTAAGAAAAGAAGATAGAATTTCAGTTTTAAGGAGTATGCTTTGAGAAGTAATAAGTATTTAGAAAAGTAAGAAGAAAGTAAGAAAAGAAGATAGAATTCAGTTTTAATATGCTTTGAGAAGTAATAAGTATTTAGAAAAGTGAAGAAGTAAAGTAAGAAAAGAAGATAGAATTTCAGTTTTAAGGAGTATGGTTTGAGAAGTAATAAGTATTTAGAAAAGTGAAGAAGTAAAGTAAGAAAAGAAGATAGAATTTCAGTTTTAAGGAGTATGCTTTGAGAAGTAATAAGTATTTAGAAAAGTGAAGAAGTAAAGTAAGAAAAGAAGATAGAATTTCAGTTTTAAATAGTATGCTTTGAGAAGTATTAAGTATTTAGAAAAGTGAAGAAGTAAAGTAAGAAAAGAATATCTAATGATAAGTTTGCGTAGCAAGCACTAAAATATAAGTTAGAATATCCAAAATGTTAATATCAATATAATATTTACGAATCTGTATTTGGTTTGTCAAGATATGCTTGTAGATGAAAGTTAGCCTATAGAAAAGTGAAGAAGTAAAGTAAGAAAAGAAGATAGAATTTCAGTTTTAAATAGTATGCTTTGAGAAGTATTAAGTATTTAGAAAAGAGAAGAAGCAAAGTAAGAAAATAAAATCTAATGATAAGTTTGCGTAGCAAGCACTAAAATATAAGTTAGAATATCCAAAATGTTAATATCAATATAATATTTACGAATCTGTATTTGGTTTGTCAAGATATGCTTGTAGATGAAAGTTAGCCTATAGAAAAGTGAAGAAGTAAAGTAAGAAAAGAAGATAGAATTTCAGTTTTAAGGAGTATGCTTTGAGAAGTAATAAGTATTTAGAAAAGTAAGAAGAAAGTAAGAAAAGAAGATAGAATTCAGTTTTAATATGCTTTGAGAAGTAATAAGTATTTAGAAAAGTGAAGAAGTAAAGTAAGAAAAGAAGATAGAATTTCAGTTTTAAGGAGTATGGTTTGAGAAGTAATAAGTATTTAGAAAAGTGAAGAAGTAAAGTAAGAAAAGAAGATAGAATTTCAGTTTTAAGGAGTATGCTTTGAGAAGTATTAAGTATTTAGAAAAGTGAAGAAGTAAAGTAAGAAAAGAATATCTAATGATAAGTTTGCGTAGCAAGCACTAAAATATAAGTTAGAATATCCAAAATGTTAATATCAATATAATATTTACGAATCTGTATTTGGTTTGTCAAGATATGCTTGTAGATGAAAGTTAGCCTATAGAAAAGTGAAGAAGTAAAGTAAGAAAAGAAGATAGAATTTCAGTTTTAAATAGTATGCTTTGAGAAGTATTAAGTATTTAGAAAAGTGAAGAAGTAAAGTGAGAAAAGAATATCTAATGATAAGTTTGCGTAGCAAGCACTAAAATATAAGTTAGAATATCCAAAATGTTAGTAGTAATATAATAATCACGAATCTGTATTCGGTTTGTCAAGATATGCTTGTAGATGAAAGTTAGCCTATAGAAAAGTGAAGAAGTAAAGTAAGAAAAGAAGATAGAATTTCAGTTTTAAGGAGTATGCTTTGAGAAGTAATAAGTATTTAGAAAAGTAAGAAGAAAGTAAGAAAAGAAGATAGAATTCAGTTTTAATATGCTTTGAGAAGTAATAAGTATTTAGAAAAGTGAAGAAGTAAAGTAAGAAAAGAAGATAGAATTTCAGTTTTAAGGAGTATGGTTTGAGAAGTAATAAGTATTTAGAAAAGTGAAGAAGTAAAGTAAGAAAAGAAGATAGAATTTCAGTTTTAAGGAGTATGCTTTGAGAAGTATTAAGTATTTAGAAAAGTGAAGAAGTAAAGTAAGAAAAGAATATCTAATGATAAGTTTGCGTAGCAAGCACTAAAATATAAGTTAGAATATCCAAAATGTTAATATCAATATAATATTTACGAATCTGTATTTGGTTTGTCAAGATATGCTTGTAGATGAAAGTTAGCCTATAGAAAAGTGAAGAAGTAAAGTAAGAAAAGAAGATAGAATTTCAGTTTTAAATAGTATGCTTTGAGAAGTATTAAGTATTTAGAAAAGTGAAGAAGTAAAGTGAGAAAAGAATATCTAATGATAAGTTTGCGTAGCAAGCACTAAAATATAAGTTAGAATATCCAAAATGTTAGTAGTAATATAATAATCACGAATCTGTATTCGGTTTGTCAAGATATGCTTGTAGATGAAAGTTAGCCTATAGAAAAGTGAAGAAGTAAAGTAAGAAAAGAAGATAGAATTTCAGTTTTAAGGAGTATGCTTTGAGAAGTAATAAGTATTTAGAAAAGTAAGAAGAAAGTAAGAAAAGAAGATAGAATTCAGTTTTAATATGCTTTGAGAAGTAATAAGTATTTAGAAAAGTGAAGAAGTAAAGTAAGAAAAGAAGATAGAATTTCAGTTTTAAGGAGTATGGTTTGAGAAGTAATAAGTATTTAGAAAAGTGAAGAAGTAAAGTAAGAAAAGAAGATAGAATTTCAGTTTTAAGGAGTATGCTTTGAGAAGTATTAAGTATTTAGAAAAGTGAAGAAGTAAAGTAAGAAAAGAATATCTAATGATAAGTTTGCGTAGCAAGCACTAAAATATAAGTTAGAATATCCAAAATGTTAATATCAATATAATATTTACGAATCTGTATTTGGTTTGTCAAGATATGCTTGTAGATGAAAGTTAGCCTATAGAAAAGTGAAGAAGTAAAGTAAGAAAAGAAGATAGAATTTCAGTTTTAAATAGTATGCTTTGAGAAGTATTAAGTATTTAGAAAAGTGAAGAAGTAAAGTGAGAAAAGAATATCTAATGATAAGTTTTCGTAGCAAGCACTAAAATATGAGATAGAATATATAAAATGTTAGTAATAATATAATAATTACGAATCTGTATTCGGTTTGTCAAGATATGCTTGTAGATGAAAGTTAGCCTATAGAAAAGTGAAGAAGTAAAGTAAGAAAAGAAGATAGAATTTCAGTTTTAAATAGTATGCTTTGAGAAGTATTAAGTATTTAGAAAAGTGAAGAAGTAAAGTGAGAAAAGAATATCTAATGATAAGTTTGCGTAGCAAGCACTAAAATATAAGTTAGAATATCCAAAATGTTAGTAGTAATATAATAATCACGAATCTGTATTCGGTTTGTCAAGATATGCTTGTAGATGAAAGTTAGCCTATAGAAAAGTGAAGAAGTAAAGTAAGAAAAGAAGATAGAATTTCAGTTTTAAGGAGTATGCTTTGAGAAGTAATAAGTATTTAGAAAAGTAAGAAGAAAGTAAGAAAAGAAGATAGAATTCAGTTTTAATATGCTTTGAGAAGTAATAAGTATTTAGAAAAGTGAAGAAGTAAAGTAAGAAAAGAAGATAGAATTTCAGTTTTAAGGAGTATGGTTTGAGAAGTAATAAGTATTTAGAAAAGTGAAGAAGTAAAGTAAGAAAAGAAGATAGAATTTCAGTTTTAAGGAGTATGCTTTGAGAAGTAATAAGTATTTAGAAAAGTGAAGAAGTAAAGTAAGAAAAGAAGATAGAATTTCAGTTTTAAATAGTATGCTTTGAGAAGTATTAAGTATTTAGAAAAGTGAAGAAGTAAAGTAAGAAAAGAATATCTAATGATAAGTTTGCGTAGCAAGCACTAAAATATAAGTTAGAATATCCAAAATGTTAATATCAATATAATATTTACGAATCTGTATTTGGTTTGTCAAGATATGCTTGTAGATGAAAGTTAGCCTATAGAAAAGTGAAGAAGTAAAGTAAGAAAAGAAGATAGAATTTCAGTTTTAAATAGTATGCTTTGAGAAGTATTAAGTATTTAGAAAAGTGAAGAAGTAAAGTGAGAAAAGAATATCTAATGATAAGTTTGCGTAGCAAGCACTAAAATATAAGTTAGAATATCCAAAATGTTAGTAGTAATATAATAATCACGAATCTGTATTCGGTTTGTCAAGATATGCTTGTAGATGAAAGTTAGCCTATAGAAAAGTGAAGAAGTAAAGTAAGAAAAGAAGATAGAATTTCAGTTTTAAGGAGTATGCTTTGAGAAGTAATAAGTATTTAGAAAAGTAAGAAGAAAGTAAGAAAAGAAGATAGAATTCAGTTTTAATATGCTTTGAGAAGTAATAAGTATTTAGAAAAGTGAAGAAGTAAAGTAAGAAAAGAAGATAGAATTTCAGTTTTAAGGAGTATGGTTTGAGAAGTAATAAGTATTTAGAAAAGTGAAGAAGTAAAGTAAGAAAAGAAGATAGAATTTCAGTTTTAAGGAGTATGCTTTGAGAAGTAATAAGTATTTAGAAAAGTGAAGAAGTAAAGTAAGAAAAGAAGATAGAATTTCAGTTTTAAATAGTATGCTTTGAGAAGTATTAAGTATTTAGAAAAGTGAAGAAGTAAAGTAAGAAAAGAATATCTAATGATAAGTTTGCGTAGCAAGCACTAAAATATAAGTTAGAATATCCAAAATGTTAATATCAATATAATATTTACGAATCTGTATTTGGTTTGTCAAGATATGCTTGTAGATGAAAGTTAGCCTATAGAAAAGTGAAGAAGTAAAGTAAGAAAAGAAGATAGAATTTCAGTTTTAAATAGTATGCTTTGAGAAGTATTAAGTATTTAGAAAAGAGAAGAAGCAAAGTAAGAAAATAAAATCTAATGATAAGTTTGCGTAGCAAGCACTAAAATATAAGTTAGAATATCCAAAATGTTAATATCAATATAATATTTACGAATCTGTATTTGGTTTGTCAAGATATGCTTGTAGATGAAAGTTAGCCTATAGAAAAGTGAAGAAGTAAAGTAAGAAAAGAAGATAGAATTTCAGTTTTAAGGAGTATGCTTTGAGAAGTAATAAGTATTTAGAAAAGTAAGAAGAAAGTAAGAAAAGAAGATAGAATTCAGTTTTAATATGCTTTGAGAAGTAATAAGTATTTAGAAAAGTGAAGAAGTAAAGTAAGAAAAGAAGATAGAATTTCAGTTTTAAGGAGTATGGTTTGAGAAGTAATAAGTATTTAGAAAAGTGAAGAAGTAAAGTAAGAAAAGAAGATAGAATTTCAGTTTTAAGGAGTATGCTTTGAGAAGTATTAAGTATTTAGAAAAGTGAAGAAGTAAAGTAAGAAAAGAATATCTAATGATAAGTTTGCGTAGCAAGCACTAAAATATAAGTTAGAATATCCAAAATGTTAATATCAATATAATATTTACGAATCTGTATTTGGTTTGTCAAGATATGCTTGTAGATGAAAGTTAGCCTATAGAAAAGTGAAGAAGTAAAGTAAGAAAAGAAGATAGAATTTCAGTTTTAAATAGTATGCTTTGAGAAGTATTAAGTATTTAGAAAAGTGAAGAAGTAAAGTGAGAAAAGAATATCTAATGATAAGTTTGCGTAGCAAGCACTAAAATATAAGTTAGAATATCCAAAATGTTAGTAGTAATATAATAATCACGAATCTGTATTCGGTTTGTCAAGATATGCTTGTAGATGAAAGTTAGCCTATAGAAAAGTGAAGAAGTAAAGTAAGAAAAGAAGATAGAATTTCAGTTTTAAGGAGTATGCTTTGAGAAGTAATAAGTATTTAGAAAAGTAAGAAGAAAGTAAGAAAAGAAGATAGAATTCAGTTTTAATATGCTTTGAGAAGTAATAAGTATTTAGAAAAGTGAAGAAGTAAAGTAAGAAAAGAAGATAGAATTTCAGTTTTAAGGAGTATGGTTTGAGAAGTAATAAGTATTTAGAAAAGTGAAGAAGTAAAGTAAGAAAAGAAGATAGAATTTCAGTTTTAAGGAGTATGCTTTGAGAAGTATTAAGTATTTAGAAAAGTGAAGAAGTAAAGTAAGAAAAGAATATCTAATGATAAGTTTGCGTAGCAAGCACTAAAATATAAGTTAGAATATCCAAAATGTTAATATCAATATAATATTTACGAATCTGTATTTGGTTTGTCAAGATATGCTTGTAGATGAAAGTTAGCCTATAGAAAAGTGAAGAAGTAAAGTAAGAAAAGAAGATAGAATTTCAGTTTTAAATAGTATGCTTTGAGAAGTATTAA
Source organism: Loxodes magnus (assembly GCA_946699065.1). NCBI lineage: Eukaryota > Ciliophora > Karyorelictea > Loxodida > Loxodidae > Loxodes > Loxodes magnus. The sequence continues at coordinate 13,056 of CAMPDV010002837.1, read as the reverse complement.
GTATTTAGAAAAGTGAAGAAGTAAAGTGAGAAAAGAATATCTAATGATAAGTTTTCGTAGCAAGCACTAAAATATGAGATAGAATATATAAAATGTTAGTAATAATATAATAATTACGAATCTGTATTCGGTTTGTCAAGATATGCTTGTAGATGAAAGTTAGCCTATAGAAAAGTGAAGAAGTAAAGTAAGAAAAGAAGATAGAATTTCAGTTTTAAATAGTATGCTTTGAGAAGTATTAAGTATTTAGAAAAGTGAAGAAGTAAAGTGAGAAAAGAATATCTAATGATAAGTTTGCGTAGCAAGCACTAAAATATAAGTTAGAATATCCAAAATGTTAGTAGTAATATAATAATCACGAATCTGTATTCGGTTTGTCAAGATATGCTTGTAGATGAAAGTTAGCCTATAGAAAAGTGAAGAAGTAAAGTAAGAAAAGAAGATAGAATTTCAGTTTTAAGGAGTATGCTTTGAGAAGTAATAAGTATTTAGAAAAGTAAGAAGAAAGTAAGAAAAGAAGATAGAATTCAGTTTTAATATGCTTTGAGAAGTAATAAGTATTTAGAAAAGTGAAGAAGTAAAGTAAGAAAAGAAGATAGAATTTCAGTTTTAAGGAGTATGGTTTGAGAAGTAATAAGTATTTAGAAAAGTGAAGAAGTAAAGTAAGAAAAGAAGATAGAATTTCAGTTTTAAGGAGTATGCTTTGAGAAGTAATAAGTATTTAGAAAAGTGAAGAAGTAAAGTAAGAAAAGAAGATAGAATTTCAGTTTTAAATAGTATGCTTTGAGAAGTATTAAGTATTTAGAAAAGTGAAGAAGTAAAGTAAGAAAAGAATATCTAATGATAAGTTTGCGTAGCAAGCACTAAAATATAAGTTAGAATATCCAAAATGTTAATATCAATATAATATTTACGAATCTGTATTTGGTTTGTCAAGATATGCTTGTAGATGAAAGTTAGCCTATAGAAAAGTGAAGAAGTAAAGTAAGAAAAGAAGATAGAATTTCAGTTTTAAATAGTATGCTTTGAGAAGTATTAAGTATTTAGAAAAGAGAAGAAGCAAAGTAAGAAAATAAAATCTAATGATAAGTTTGCGTAGCAAGCACTAAAATATAAGTTAGAATATCCAAAATGTTAGTAGTAATATAATAATCACGAATCTGTATTCGGTTTGTCAAGATATGCTTGTAGATGAAAGTTAGCCTATAGAAAAGTGAAGAAGTAAAGTAAGAAAAGAAGATAGAATTTCAGTTTTAAGGAGTATGCTTTGAGAAGTAATAAGTATTTAGAAAAGTAAGAAGAAAGTAAGAAAAGAAGATAGAATTCAGTTTTAATATGCTTTGAGAAGTAATAAGTATTTAGAAAAGTGAAGAAGTAAAGTAAGAAAAGAAGATAGAATTTCAGTTTTAAGGAGTATGGTTTGAGAAGTAATAAGTATTTAGAAAAGTGAAGAAGTAAAGTAAGAAAAGAAGATAGAATTTCAGTTTTAAGGAGTATGCTTTGAGAAGTAATAAGTATTTAGAAAAGTGAAGAAGTAAAGTAAGAAAAGAAGATAGAATTTCAGTTTTAAATAGTATGCTTTGAGAAGTATTAAGTATTTAGAAAAGTGAAGAAGTAAAGTAAGAAAAGAATATCTAATGATAAGTTTGCGTAGCAAGCACTAAAATATAAGTTAGAATATCCAAAATGTTAATATCAATATAATATTTACGAATCTGTATTTGGTTTGTCAAGATATGCTTGTAGATGAAAGTTAGCCTATAGAAAAGTGAAGAAGTAAAGTAAGAAAAGAAGATAGAATTTCAGTTTTAAATAGTATGCTTTGAGAAGTATTAAGTATTTAGAAAAGAGAAGAAGCAAAGTAAGAAAATAAAATCTAATGATAAGTTTGCGTAGCAAGCACTAAAATATAAGTTAGAATATCCAAAATGTTAATATCAATATAATATTTACGAATCTGTATTTGGTTTGTAGAGATATGCTTGTAGATGAAAGTTAGCCTATAGAAAAGTGAAGAAGTAAAGTAAGAAAAGAAGATAGAATTTCAGTTTTAAGGAGTATGCTTTGAGAAGTAATAAGTATTTAGAAAAGTAAGAAGAAAGTAAGAAAAGAAGATAGAATTCAGTTTTAATATGCTTTGAGAAGTAATAAGTATTTAGAAAAGTGAAGAAGTAAAGTAAGAAAAGAAGATAGAATTTCAGTTTTAAGGAGTATGGTTTGAGAAGTAATAAGTATTTAGAAAAGTGAAGAAGTAAAGTAAGAAAAGAAGATAGAATTTCAGTTTTAAGGAGTATGCTTTGAGAAGTATTAAGTATTTAGAAAAGTGAAGAAGTAAAGTAAGAAAAGAATATCTAATGATAAGTTTGCGTAGCAAGCACTAAAATATAAGTTAGAATATCCAAAATGTTAATATCAATATAATATTTACGAATCTGTATTTGGTTTGTCAAGATATGCTTGTAGATGAAAGTTAGCCTATAGAAAAGTGAAGAAGTAAAGTAAGAAAAGAAGATAGAATTTCAGTTTTAAATAGTATGCTTTGAGAAGTATTAAGTATTTAGAAAAGTGAAGAAGTAAAGTGAGAAAAGAATATCTAATGATAAGTTTGCGTAGCAAGCACTAAAATATAAGTTAGAATATCCAAAATGTTAGTAGTAATATAATAATCACGAATCTGTATTCGGTTTGTCAAGATATGCTTGTAGATGAAAGTTAGCCTATAGAAAAGTGAAGAAGTAAAGTAAGAAAAGAAGATAGAATTTCAGTTTTAAGGAGTATGCTTTGAGAAGTAATAAGTATTTAGAAAAGTAAGAAGAAAGTAAGAAAAGAAGATAGAATTCAGTTTTAATATGCTTTGAGAAGTAATAAGTATTTAGAAAAGTGAAGAAGTAAAGTAAGAAAAGAAGATAGAATTTCAGTTTTAAGGAGTATGGTTTGAGAAGTAATAAGTATTTAGAAAAGTGAAGAAGTAAAGTAAGAAAAGAAGATAGAATTTCAGTTTTAAGGAGTATGCTTTGAGAAGTAATAAGTATTTAGAAAAGTGAAGAAGTAAAGTAAGAAAAGAAGATAGAATTTCAGTTTTAAATAGTATGCTTTGAGAAGTATTAAGTATTTAGAAAAGTGAAGAAGTAAAGTAAGAAAAGAATATCTAATGATAAGTTTGCGTAGCAAGCACTAAAATATAAGTTAGAATATCCAAAATGTTAATATCAATATAATATTTACGAATCTGTATTTGGTTTGTCAAGATATGCTTGTAGATGAAAGTTAGCCTATAGAAAAGTGAAGAAGTAAAGTAAGAAAAGAAGATAGAATTTCAGTTTTAAATAGTATGCTTTGAGAAGTATTAAGTATTTAGAAAAGAGAAGAAGCAAAGTAAGAAAATAAAATCTAATGATAAGTTTGCGTAGCAAGCACTAAAATATAAGTTAGAATATCCAAAATGTTAATATCAATATAATATTTACGAATCTGTATTTGGTTTGTCAAGATATGCTTGTAGATGAAAGTTAGCCTATAGAAAAGTGAAGAAGTAAAGTAAGAAAAGAAGATAGAATTCAGTTTTAATATGCTTTGAGAAGTAATAAGTATTTAGAAAAGTGAAGAAGTAAAGTAAGAAAAGAAGATAGAATTTCAGTTTTAAGGAGTATGGTTTGAGAAGTAATAAGTATTTAGAAAAGTGAAGAAGTAAAGTAAGAAAAGAAGATAGAATTTCAGTTTTAAGGAGTATGCTTTGAGAAGTAATAAGTATTTAGAAAAGTGAAGAAGTAAAGTAAGAAAAGAAGATAGAATTTCAGTTTTAAGGAGTATGCTTTGAGAAGTATTAAGTATTTAGAAAAGTGAAGAAGTAAAGTAAGAAAAGAATATCTAATGATAAGTTTGCGTAGCAAGCACTAAAATATAAGTTAGAATATCCAAAATGTTAATATCAATATAATATTTACGAATCTGTATTTGGTTTGTCAAGATATGCTTGTAGATGAAAGTTAGCCTATAGAAAAGTGAAGAAGTAAAGTAAGAAAAGAAGATAGAATTTCAGTTTTAAATAGTATGCTTTGAGAAGTATTAAGTATTTAGAAAAGAGAAGAAGCAAAGTAAGAAAATAAAATCTAATGATAAGTTTGCGTAGCAAGCACTAAAATATAAGTTAGAATATCCAAAATGTTAATATCAATATAATATTTACGAATCTGTATTTGGTTTGTCAAGATATGCTTGTAGATGAAAGTTAGCCTATAGAAAAGTGAAGAAGTAAAGTAAGAAAAGAAGATAGAATTCAGTTTTAATATGCTTTGAGAAGTAATAAGTATTTAGAAAAGTGAAGAAGTAAAGTAAGAAAAGAAGATAGAATTTCAGTTTTAAGGAGTATGGTTTGAGAAGTAATAAGTATTTAGAAAAGTGAAGAAGTAAAGTAAGAAAAGAAGATAGAATTTCAGTTTTAAGGAGTATGCTTTGAGAAGTAATAAGTATTTAGAAAAGTGAAGAAGTAAAGTAAGAAAAGAAGATAGAATTTCAGTTTTAAGGAGTATGCTTTGAGAAGTATTAAGTATTTAGAAAAGTGAAGAAGTAAAGTAAGAAAAGAATATCTAATGATAAGTTTGCGTAGCAAGCACTAAAATATAAGTTAGAATATCCAAAATGTTAATATCAATATAATATTTACGAATCTGTATTTGGTTTGTCAAGATATGCTTGTAGATGAAAGTTAGCCTATAGAAAAGTGAAGAAGTAAAGTAAGAAAAGAAGATAGAATTTCAGTTTTAAATAGTATGCTTTGAGAAGTATTAAGTATTTAGAAAAGTGAAGAAGTAAAGTGAGAAAAGAATATCTAATGATAAGTTTGCGTAGCAAGCACTAAAATATAAGTTAGAATATCCAAAATGTTAGTAGTAATATAATAATCACGAATCTGTATTCGGTTTGTCAAGATATGCTTGTAGATGAAAGTTAGCCTATAGAAAAGTGAAGAAGTAAAGTAAGAAAAGAAGATAGAATTTCAGTTTTAAGGAGTATGCTTTGAGAAGTAATAAGTATTTAGAAAAGTAAGAAGAAAGTAAGAAAAGAAGATAGAATTCAGTTTTAATATGCTTTGAGAAGTAATAAGTATTTAGAAAAGTGAAGAAGTAAAGTAAGAAAAGAAGATAGAATTTCAGTTTTAAGGAGTATGGTTTGAGAAGTAATAAGTATTTAGAAAAGTGAAGAAGTAAAGTAAGAAAAGAAGATAGAATTTCAGTTTTAAGGAGTATGCTTTGAGAAGTAATAAGTATTTAGAAAAGTGAAGAAGTAAAGTAAGAAAAGAAGATAGAATTTCAGTTTTAAATAGTATGCTTTGAGAAGTATTAAGTATTTAGAAAAGTGAAGAAGTAAAGTAAGAAAAGAATATCTAATGATAAGTTTGCGTAGCAAGCACTAAAATATAAGTTAGAATATACAAAATGTTAATATCAATATAATATTTACGAATCTGTATTTGGTTTGTCAAGATATGCTTGTAGATGAAAGTTAGCCTATAGAAAAGTGAAGAAGTAAAGTAAGAAAAGAAGATAGAATTTCAGTTTTAAATAGTATGCTTTGAGAAGTATTAAGTATTTAGAAAAGAGAAGAAGCAAAGTAAGAAAATAAAATCTAATGATAAGTTTGCGTAGCAAGCACTAAAATATAAGTTAGAATATCCAAAATGTTAATATCAATATAATATTTACGAATCTGTATTTGGTTTGTCAAGATATGCTTGTAGATGAAAGTTAGCCTATAGAAAAGTGAAGAAGTAAAGTAAGAAAAGAAGATAGAATTCAGTTTTAATATGCTTTGAGAAGTAATAAGTATTTAGAAAAGTGAAGAAGTAAAGTAAGAAAAGAAGATAGAATTTCAGTTTTAAGGAGTATGGTTTGAGAAGTAATAAGTATTTAGAAAAGTGAAGAAGTAAAGTAAGAAAAGAAGATAGAATTTCAGTTTTAAGGAGTATGCTTTGAGAAGTAATAAGTATTTAGAAAAGTGAAGAAGTAAAGTAAGAAAAGAAGATAGAATTTCAGTTTTAAGGAGTATGCTTTGAGAAGTATTAAGTATTTAGAAAAGTGAAGAAGTAAAGTAAGAAAAGAATATCTAATGATAAGTTTGCGTAGCAAGCACTAAAATATAAGTTAGAATATCCAAAATGTTAATATCAATATAATATTTACGAATCTGTATTTGGTTTGTCAAGATATGCTTGTAGATGAAAGTTAGCCTATAGAAAAGTGAAGAAGTAAAGTAAGAAAAGAAGATAGAATTTCAGTTTTAAATAGTATGCTTTGAGAAGTATTAAGTATTTAGAAAAGTGAAGAAGTAAAGTGAGAAAAGAATATCTAATGATAAGTTTGCGTAGCAAGCACTAAAATATAAGTTAGAATATCCAAAATGTTAGTAGTAATATAATAATCACGAATCTGTATTCGGTTTGTCAAGATATGCTTGTAGATGAAAGTTAGCCTATAGAAAAGTGAAGAAGTAAAGTAAGAAAAGAAGATAGAATTTCAGTTTTAAGGAGTATGCTTTGAGAAGTAATAAGTATTTAGAAAAGTAAGAAGAAAGTAAGAAAAGAAGATAGAATTCAGTTTTAATATGCTTTGAGAAGTAATAAGTATTTAGAAAAGTGAAGAAGTAAAGTAAGAAAAGAAGATAGAATTTCAGTTTTAAGGAGTATGGTTTGAGAAGTAATAAGTATTTAGAAAAGTGAAGAAGTAAAGTAAGAAAAGAAGATAGAATTTCAGTTTTAAGGAGTATGCTTTGAGAAGTAATAAGTATTTAGAAAAGTGAAGAAGTAAAGTAAGAAAAGAAGATAGAATTTCAGTTTTAAATAGTATGCTTTGAGAAGTATTAAGTATTTAGAAAAGTGAAGAAGTAAAGTAAGAAAAGAATATCTAATGATAAGTTTGCGTAGCAAGCACTAAAATATAAGTTAGAATATACAAAATGTTAATATCAATATAATATTTACGAATCTGTATTTGGTTTGTCAAGATATGCTTGTAGATGAAAGTTAGCCTATAGAAAAGTGAAGAAGTAAAGTAAGAAAAGAAGATAGAATTTCAGTTTTAAATAGTATGCTTTGAGAAGTATTAAGTATTTAGAAAAGAGAAGAAGCAAAGTAAGAAAATAAAATCTAATGATAAGTTTGCGTAGCAAGCACTAAAATATAAGTTAGAATATCCAAAATGTTAATATCAATATAATATTTACGAATCTGTATTTGGTTTGTCAAGATATGCTTGTAGATGAAAGTTAGCCTATAGAAAAGTGAAGAAGTAAAGTAAGAAAAGAAGATAGAATTTCAGTTTTAAGGAGTATGCTTTGAGAAGTAATAAGTATTTAGAAAAGTAAGAAGAAAGTAAGAAAAGAAGATAGAATTCAGTTTTAATATGCTTTGAGAAGTAATAAGTATTTAGAAAAGTGAAGAAGTAAAGTAAGAAAAGAAGATAGAATTTCAGTTTTAAGGAGTATGGTTTGAGAAGTAATAAGTATTTAGAAAAGTGAAGAAGTAAAGTAAGAAAAGAAGATAGAATTTCAGTTTTAAGGAGTATGCTTTGAGAAGTAATAAGTATTTAGAAAAGTGAAGAAGTAAAGTAAGAAAAGAAGATAGAATTTCAGTTTTAAATAGTATGCTTTGAGAAGTATTAAGTATTTAGAAAAGTGAAGAAGTAAAGTAAGAAAAGAATATCTAATGATAAGTTTGCGTAGCAAGCACTAAAATATAAGTTAGAATATACAAAATGTTAATATCAATATAATATTTACGAATCTGTATTTGGTTTGTCAAGATATGCTTGTAGATGAAAGTTAGCCTATAGAAAAGTGAAGAAGTAAAGTAAGAAAAGAAGATAGAATTTCAGTTTTAAATAGTATGCTTTGAGAAGTATTAAGTATTTAGAAAAGAGAAGAAGCAAAGTAAGAAAATAAAATCTAATGATAAGTTTGCGTAGCAAGCACTAAAATATAAGTTAGAATATCCAAAATGTTAATATCAATATAATATTTACGAATCTGTATTTGGTTTGTCAAGATATGCTTGTAGATGAAAGTTAGCCTATAGAAAAGTGAAGAAGTAAAGTAAGAAAAGAAGATAGAATTTCAGTTTTAAGGAGTATGCTTTGAGAAGTAATAAGTATTTAGAAAAGTAAGAAGAAAGTAAGAAAAGAAGATAGAATTCAGTTTTAATATGCTTTGAGAAGTAATAAGTATTTAGAAAAGTGAAGAAGTAAAGTAAGAAAAGAAGATAGAATTTCAGTTTTAAGGAGTATGGTTTGAGAAGTAATAAGTATTTAGAAAAGTGAAGAAGTAAAGTAAGAAAAGAAGATAGAATTTCAGTTTTAAGGAGTATGCTTTGAGAAGTATTAAGTATTTAGAAAAGTGAAGAAGTAAAGTAAGAAAAGAATATCTAATGATAAGTTTGCGTAGCAAGCACTAAAATATAAGTTAGAATATCCAAAATGTTAATATCAATATAATATTTACGAATCTGTATTTGGTTTGTCAAGATATGCTTGTAGATGAAAGTTAGCCTATAGAAAAGTGAAGAAGTAAAGTAAGAAAAGAAGATAGAATTTCAGTTTTAAATAGTATGCTTTGAGAAGTATTAAGTATTTAGAAAAGTGAAGAAGTAAAGTGAGAAAAGAATATCTAATGATAAGTTTGCGTAGCAAGCACTAAAATATAAGTTAGAATATCCAAAATGTTAGTAGTAATATAATAATCACGAATCTGTATTCGGTTTGTCAAGATATGCTTGTAGATGAAAGTTAGCCTATAGAAAAGTGAAGAAGTAAAGTAAGAAAAGAAGATAGAATTTCAGTTTTAAGGAGTATGCTTTGAGAAGTAATAAGTATTTAGAAAAGTAAGAAGAAAGTAAGAAAAGAAGATAGAATTCAGTTTTAATATGCTTTGAGAAGTAATAAGTATTTAGAAAAGTGAAGAAGTAAAGTAAGAAAAGAAGATAGAATTTCAGTTTTAAGGAGTATGGTTTGAGAAGTAATAAGTATTTAGAAAAGTGAAGAAGTAAAGTAAGAAAAGAAGATAGAATTTCAGTTTTAAGGAGTATGCTTTGAGAAGTATTAAGTATTTAGAAAAGTGAAGAAGTAAAGTAAGAAAAGAATATCTAATGATAAGTTTGCGTAGCAAGCACTAAAATATAAGTTAGAATATCCAAAATGTTAATATCAATATAATATTTACGAATCTGTATTTGGTTTGTCAAGATATGCTTGTAGATGAAAGTTAGCCTATAGAAAAGAGAAGAAGTAAAGTAAGAAAAGAATATCTAATGATAAGTTTGCGTAGCAAGCACTAAAATATAAGTTAGAATATCCAAAATGTTAATATCAATATAATATTTACGAATCTGTATTTGGTTTGTCAAGATATGCTTGTAGATGAAAGTTAGCCTATAGAAAAGTGAAGAAGTAAAGTAAGAAAAGAAGATAGAATTTCAGTTTTAAATAGTATGCTTTGAGAAGTATTAAGTATTTAGAAAAGTGAAGAAGTAAAGTGAGAAAAGAATATCTAATGATAAGTTTGCGTAGCAAGCACTAAAATATAAGTTAGAATATCCAAAATGTTAGTAGTAATATAATAATCACGAATCTGTATTCGGTTTGTCAAGATATGCTTGTAGATGAAAGTTAGCCTATAGAAAAGTGAAGAAGTAAAGTAAGAAAAGAAGATAGAATTTCAGTTTTAAGGAGTATGCTTTGAGAAGTAATAAGTATTTAGAAAAGTAAGAAGAAAGTAAGAAAAGAAGATAGAATTCAGTTTTAATATGCTTTGAGAAGTAATAAGTATTTAGAAAAGTGAAGAAGTAAAGTAAGAAAAGAAGATAGAATTTCAGTTTTAAGGAGTATGGTTTGAGAAGTAATAAGTATTTAGAAAAGTGAAGAAGTAAAGTAAGAAAAGAAGATAGAATTTCAGTTTTAAGGAGTATGCTTTGAGAAGTAATAAGTATTTAGAAAAGTGAAGAAGTAAAGTAAGAAAAGAAGATAGAATTTCAGTTTTAAATAGTATGCTTTGAGAAGTATTAAGTATTTAGAAAAGTGAAGAAGTAAAGTAAGAAAAGAATATCTAATGATAAGTTTGCGTAGCAAGCACTAAAATATAAGTTAGAATATACAAAATGTTAATATCAATATAATATTTACGAATCTGTATTTGGTTTGTCAAGATATGCTTGTAGATGAAAGTTAGCCTATAGAAAAGTGAAGAAGTAAAGTAAGAAAAGAAGATAGAATTTCAGTTTTAAATAGTATGCTTTGAGAAGTATTAAGTATTTAGAAAAGAGAAGAAGCAAAGTAAGAAAATAAAATCTAATGATAAGTTTGCGTAGCAAGCACTAAAATATAAGTTAGAATATCCAAAATGTTAATATCAATATAATATTTACGAATCTGTATTTGGTTTGTCAAGATATGCTTGTAGATGAAAGTTAGCCTATAGAAAAGTGAAGAAGTAAAGTAAGAAAAGAAGATAGAATTTCAGTTTTAAGGAGTATGCTTTGAGAAGTAATAAGTATTTAGAAAAGTAAGAAGAAAGTAAGAAAAGAAGATAGAATTCAGTTTTAATATGCTTTGAGAAGTAATAAGTATTTAGAAAAGTGAAGAAGTAAAGTAAGAAAAGAAGATAGAATTTCAGTTTTAAGGAGTATGGTTTGAGAAGTAATAAGTATTTAGAAAAGTGAAGAAGTAAAGTAAGAAAAGAAGATAGAATTTCAGTTTTAAGGAGTATGCTTTGAGAAGTAATAAGTATTTAGAAAAGTGAAGAAGTAAAGTAAGAAAAGAAGATAGAATTTCAGTTTTAAATAGTATGCTTTGAGAAGTATTAAGTATTTAGAAAAGTGAAGAAGTAAAGTAAGAAAAGAATATCTAATGATAAGTTTGCGTAGCAAGCACTAAAATATAAGTTAGAATATACAAAATGTTAATATCAATATAATATTTACGAATCTGTATTTGGTTTGTCAAGATATGCTTGTAGATGAAAGTTAGCCTATAGAAAAGTGAAGAAGTAAAGTAAGAAAAGAAGATAGAATTTCAGTTTTAAATAGTATGCTTTGAGAAGTATTAAGTATTTAGAAAAGAGAAGAAGCAAAGTAAGAAAATAAAATCTAATGATAAGTTTGCGTAGCAAGCACTAAAATATAAGTTAGAATATCCAAAATGTTAATATCAATATAATATTTACGAATCTGTATTTGGTTTGTCAAGATATGCTTGTAGATGAAAGTTAGCCTATAGAAAAGTGAAGAAGTAAAGTAAGAAAAGAAGATAGAATTTCAGTTTTAAGGAGTATGCTTTGAGAAGTAATAAGTATTTAGAAAAGTAAGAAGAAAGTAAGAAAAGAAGATAGAATTCAGTTTTAATATGCTTTGAGAAGTAATAAGTATTTAGAAAAGTGAAGAAGTAAAGTAAGAAAAGAAGATAGAATTTCAGTTTTAAGGAGTATGGTTTGAGAAGTAATAAGTATTTAGAAAAGTGAAGAAGTAAAGTAAGAAAAGAAGATAGAATTTCAGTTTTAAGGAGTATGCTTTGAGAAGTATTAAGTATTTAGAAAAGTGAAGAAGTAAAGTAAGAAAAGAATATCTAATGATAAGTTTGCGTAGCAAGCACTAAAATATAAGTTAGAATATCCAAAATGTTAATATCAATATAATATTTACGAATCTGTATTTGGTTTGTCAAGATATGCTTGTAGATGAAAGTTAGCCTATAGAAAAGTGAAGAAGTAAAGTAAGAAAAGAAGATAGAATTTCAGTTTTAAATAGTATGCTTTGAGAAGTATTAAGTATTTAGAAAAGTGAAGAAGTAAAGTGAGAAAAGAATATCTAATGATAAGTTTGCGTAGCAAGCACTAAAATATAAGTTAGAATATCCAAAATGTTAGTAGTAATATAATAATCACGAATCTGTATTCGGTTTGTCAAGATATGCTTGTAGATGAAAGTTAGCCTATAGAAAAGTGAAGAAGTAAAGTAAGAAAAGAAGATAGAATTTCAGTTTTAAGGAGTATGCTTTGAGAAGTAATAAGTATTTATCGAAAAGTAAGAAGAAAGTAAGAAAAGAAGATAGAATTCAGTTTTAATATGCTTTGAGAAGTAATAAGTATTTAGAAAAGTGAAGAAGTAAAGTAAGAAAAGAAGATAGAATTTCAGTTTTAAGGAGTATGGTTTGAGAAGTAATAAGTATTTAGAAAAGTGAAGAAGTAAAGTAAGAAAAGAAGATAGAATTTCAGTTTTAAGGAGTATGCTTTGAGAAGTATTAAGTATTTAGAAAAGTGAAGAAGTAAAGTAAGAAAAGAATATCTAATGATAAGTTTGCGTAGCAAGCACTAAAATATAAGTTAGAATATCCAAAATGTTAATATCAATATAATATTTACGAATCTGTATTTGGTTTGTCAAGATATGCTTGTAGATGAAAGTTAGCCTATAGAAAAGTGAAGAAGTAAAGTAAGAAAAGAAGATAGAATTTCAGTTTTAAATAGTATGCTTTGAGAAGTATTAAGTATTTAGAAAAGTGAAGAAGTAAAGTGAGAAAAGAATATCTAATGATAAGTTTTCGTAGCAAGCACTAAAATATGAGATAGAATATATAAAATGTTAGTAATAATATAATAATTACGAATCTGTATTCGGTTTGTCAAGATATGCTTGTAGATGAAAGTTAGCCTATAGAAAAGTGAAGAAGTAAAGTAAGAAAAGAATATCTAATGATAAGTTTTCGTAGCAAGCACTAAAATATAAGTTAGAATATCCAAAATGTTAGTAATAATATAATAATTACGAATCTGTATTCGGTTTGTCAAGATATGCTTGTAGATGAAAGTTAGCCTATAGAAAAGTGAAGAAGTAAAGTAAGAAAAGAATATCTAATGATAAGTTTTCGTAGCAAGCACTAAAATATGAGTTAGAATATCCAAAATGTTAATTATTATATAATAATTACGAATCTGTATTCGGTTTGTCAAGATATGCTTGTAGATGAAAGTTAGCCTATAGAAAAGTGAAGAAGTAAAGTAAGAAAAGAATATCTAATG
>CAMPDV010002836.1:0-58911 GCA_946699065.1 Loxodes magnus | reverse complement strand
AGTAATAGGATCTGATTAGGTGATAGAAGTTGATTAAAGTAAAGCAAAAAAGATTATTGTATAAACGAGCAACTTGCATGCAATAAATAATATAATATGATATAAAATAATATAAAAAACAAGTTAAATAAGCATTATAAAGAGTGAAATATAAAAAATAAAGAGCAATGGAAAAAAGATTAAAATATAAGTCATAATTTGTATATAAAAAAGCATTGAAAAAGAAACTGAGTCTCGTAAATATAATAAATATGACTGAAAAAAGACAAAAAAGAATATAAATATAGTTCCCGCGTCTAATAGATAAGACTTGTCATAAAAACATCGCAAAATAAACCGCTTAGACAAAATGGGACCCCCGCGTCTAATATATATGAATTGCTATAAATTGACATAAAAAAGCTGCGAATAAAAGTAATGCGACTGGAATAAAATAAAAATATCGCAAATAAATTGACAACAAAAGATAATGAAATAAAAATAATGGTACTCCCGCGTCTAATAAACGAAAACACAATAAAATTAAAAATATTAAATGGAATAATAAAGAAAGTAAAAGAATAAATGTGCAAAATTAGTAATAAAAACAAAATAAAGATAATAAATAATTTTAGAGGACTGATAAAACAGCAATAAAAATGATATGTTAAAATTAGAGTATAAAAAGTGCTTGCTTAATGAAAAAGAAGAATAAAAACGTAAATAAAAGTGACCTGCGTAATATATATATAAATTGACAACATGAAAATGAAGAATATAGTAAATATTGATTAAAAGATACGAAAAACAGCAGATAAATGTAAAAAAAATGATAAAAAGTACTGATATAAATATAAATATTGAATGGATGAGGATAATAAAAAGTCTAAAACTGATATGAAAGAGGATAAACGAGGACGAACGGGTGACTTTTCTGTATGAGTAATAGGATCTGATTAGGTGATAGAAGTTGATTAAAGTAAAGCAAAAAGATTATTGTATAAACGAGCAACTTGCATGCAATAAATAATATAATATGATATAAAATAATATAAAAAAACAAGTTAAATAAGCATTATAAAGAGTGAAATATAAAAAATAAAGAGCAATGGAAAAAAGATTAAAATATAAGTCATAATTTGTATATAAAAAAGCATTGAAAAAGAAACTGAGTCTCGTAAATATAATAAATATGACTGAAAAAAGACAAAAAAGAATATAAATATAGTTCCCCGCGTCTAATAGATAAGACTTGTCATAAAAACATCGCAAAATAAACCGCTTAGACAAAATGGGACCCCCGCGTCTAATATATATGAATTGCTATAAATTGACATAAAAAAGCTGCGAATAAAAGTAATGCGACTGGAATAAAATAAAATATCGCAAATAAATTGACAACAAAAGATAATGAAATAAAAATAATGGTACTCCCCGCGTCTAATAAACGAAAACACAATAAAATTAAAATATTAAATGGAATAATAAAGAAAGTAAAAGAATAAATGTGCAAAATTAGTAATAAAAACAAAATAAAGATAATAAATAATTTTAGAGGACTGATAAAACAGCAATAAAAATGATATGTTAAAATTAGAGTATAAAAAGTGCTTGCTTAATGAAAAAGAAGAATAAAAACGTAAATAAAAGTGACCTGCGTAATATATATATAAATTGACAACATGAAAATGAAGAATATAGTAAATATTGATTAAAAAGATACGAAAAAACAGCAGATAAATGTAAAAAAAATGATAAAAAGTACTGATATAAATATAAATATTGAATGGATGAGGATAATAAAAAGTCTAAAACTGATATGAAAGAGGATAAACGAGGACGAACGGGTGACTTTTCTGTATGAGTAATAGGATCTGATTAGGTGATAGAAGTTGATTAAAGTAAAGCAAAAAAGATTATTGTATAAACGAGCAACTTGCATGCAATAAATAATATAATATGATATAAAATAATATAAAAAACAAGTTAAATAAGCATTATAAAGAGTGAAATATAAAAAAATAAAGAGCAATGGAAAAAAGATTAAAATATAAGTCATAATTTGTATATAAAAAAGCATTGAAAAAGAAACTGAGTCTCGTAAATATAATAAATATGACTGAAAAAAGACAAAAAAGAATATAAATATAGTTCCCGCGTCTAATAGATAAGACTTGTCATAAAAACATCGCAAAATAAACCGCTTAGACAAAATGGGACCCCCGCGTCTAATATATATGAATTGCTATAAATTGACATAAAAAAGCTGCGAATAAAAGTAATGCGACTGGAATAAAATAAAATATCGCAAATAAATTGACAACAAAAGATAATGAAATAAAAATAATGGTACTCCCCGCGTCTAATAAACGAAAACACAATAAAATTAAAATATTAAATGGAATAATAAAGAAAGTAAAAGAATAAATGTGCAAAATTAGTAATAAAAACAAAATAAAGATAATAAATAATTTTAGAGGACTGATAAAACAGCAATAAAAATGATATGTTAAAATTAGAGTATAAAAGTGCTTGCTTAATGAAAAAGAAGAATAAAAAACGTAAATAAAAGTGACCTGCGTAATATATATATAAATTGACAACATGAAAATGAAGAATATAGTAAATATTGATTAAAAGATACGAAAAACAGCAGATAAATGTAAAAAAAATGATAAAAAGTACTGATATAAATATAAATATTGAATGGATGAGGATAATAAAAAGTCTAAAACTGATATGAAAGAGGATAAACGAGGACGAACGGGTGACTTTTCTGTATGAGTAATAGGATCTGATTAGGTGATAGAAGTTGATTAAAGTAAAGCAAAAAAGATTATTGTATAAACGAGCAACTTGCATGCAATAAATAATATAATATGATATAAAAATAATATAAAAAACAAGTTAAATAAGCATTATAAAGAGTGAAATATAAAAAATAAAGAGCAATGGAAAAAAGATTAAAATATAAGTCATAATTTGTATATAAAAAAGCATTGAAAAAGAAACTGAGTCTCGTAAATATAATAAATATGACTGAAAAAAGACAAAAAAGAATATAAATATAGTTCCCGCGTCTAATAGATAAGACTTGTCATAAAAACATCGCAAATAAACCGCTTAGACAAAATGGGACCCCCCGCGTCTAATATATATGAATTGCTATAAATTGACATAAAAAAGCTGCGAATAAAAGTAATGCGACTGGAATAAAATAAAATATCGCAAATAAATTGACAACAAAAGATAATGAAATAAAAATAATGGTACTCCCGCGTCTAATAAACGAAAACACAATAAAATTAAAATATTAAATGGAATAATAAAGAAAGTAAAAGAATAAATGTGCAAAATTAGTAATAAAAACAAAATAAAGATAATAAATAATTTTAGAGGACTGATAAAACAGCAATAAAAATGATATGTTAAAATTAGAGTATAAAAGTGCTTGCTTAATGAAAAAGAAGAATAAAAACGTAAATAAAAGTGACCTGCGTAATATATATATAAATTGACAACATGAAAATGAAGAATATAGTAAATATAGATTAAAAGATACGAAAAACAGCAGATAAATGTAAAAAAAATGATAAAAAGTACTGATATAAATATAAATATTGAATGGATGAGGATAATAAAAAGTCTAAAACTGATATGAAAGAGGATAAACGAGGACGAACGGGTGACTTTTCTGTATGAGTAATAGGATCTGATTAGGTGATAGAAGTTGATTAAAGTAAAGCAAAAAAGATTATTGTATAAACGAGCAACTTGCATGCAATAAATAATATAATATGATATAAAATAATATAAAAAACAAGTTAAATAAGCATTATAAAGAGTGAAATATAAAAAATAAAGAGCAATGGAAAAAAGATTAAAATATAAGTCATAATTTGTATATAAAAAAGCATTGAAAAAAGAAACTGAGTCTCGTAAATATAATAAATATGACTGAAAAAAGACAAAAAAGAATATAAATATAGTTCCCGCGTCTAATAGATAAGACTTGTCATAAAAACATCGCAAAATAAACCGCTTAGACAAAATGGGACCCCCGCGTCTAATATATATGAATTGCTATAAATTGACATAAAAAAGCTGCGAATAAAAGTAATGCGACTGGAATAAAATAAAATATCGCAAATAAATTGACAACAAAAGATAATGAAATAAAAATAATGGTACTCCCCCGCGTCTAATAAACGAAAACACAATAAAATTAAAATATTAAATGGAATAATAAAGAAAGTAAAAGAATAAATGTGCAAAATTAGTAATAAAAACAAAATAAAGATAATAAATAAAGAGCAATGGAAAAAAGATTAAAATATAAGTCATAATTTGTATATAAAAAAGCATTGAAAATAATGGTACTCCCGCGTCTAATAAACGAAAACACAATAAAATTAAAATATTAAATGGAATAATAAAGAAAGTAAAAGAATAAATGTGCAAAATTAGTAATAAAAACAAAATAAAGATAATAAATAATTTTAGAGGACTGATAAAACAGCAATAAAAATGATATGTTAAAATTAGAGTATAAAAGTGCTTGCTTAATGAAAAAGAAGAATAAAAACGTAAATAAAAGTGACCTGCGTAATATATATATAAATTGACAACATGAAAATGAAGAATATAGTAAATATTGATTAAAAGATACGAAAAACAGCAGATAAATGTAAAAAAAAATGATAAAAAGTACTGATATAAATATAAATATTGAATGGATGAGGATAATAAAAAGTCTAAAAACTGATATGAAAGAGGATAAACGAGGACGAACGGGTGACTTTTCTGTATGAGTAATAGGATCTGATTAGGTGATAGAAGTTGATTAAAGTAAAGCAAAAAAGATTATTGTATAAACGAGCAACTTGCATGCAATAAATAATATAATATGATATAAAATAATATAAAAAAACAAGTTAAATAAGCATTATAAAGAGTGAAATATAAAAAATAAAGAGCAATGGAAAAAAGATTAAAATATAAGTCATAATTTGTATATAAAAAAGCATTGAAAAAGAAACTGAGTCTCGTAAATATAATAAATATGACTGAAAAAAGACAAAAAAGAATATAAATATAGTTCCCGCGTCTAATAGATAAGACTTGTCATAAAAACATCGCAAAATAAACCGCTTAGACAAAATGGGACCCCCGCGTCTAATATATATGAATTGCTATAAATTGACATAAAAAAGCTGCGAATAAAAGTAATGCGACTGGAATAAAATAAAATATCGCAAATAAATTGACAACAAAAGATAATGAAATAAAAATAATGGTACTCCCGCGTCTAATAAACGAAAACACAATAAAATTAAAATATTAAATGGAATAATAAAGAAAGTAAAAGAATAAATGTGCAAAATTAGTAATAAAAACAAAATAAAGATAATAAATAATTTTAGAGGACTGATAAAACAGCAATAAAAATGATATGTTAAAATTAGAGTATAAAAGTGCTTGCTTAATGAAAAAGAAGAATAAAAACGTAAATAAAAGTGACCTGCGTAATATATATATAAATTGACAACATGAAAATGAAGAATATAGTAAATATTGATTAAAAGATACGAAAAACAGCAGATAAATGTAAAAAAAAATGATAAAAAAGTACTGATATAAATATAAAAATTGAATGGATGAGGATAATAAAAAGTCTAAAACTGATATGAAAGAGGATAAACGAGGACGAACGGGTGACTTTTCTGTATGAGTAATAGGATCTGATTAGGTGATAGAAGTTGATTAAAGTAAAGCAAAAAAGATTATTGTATAAACGAGCAACTTGCATGCAATAAATAATATAATATGATATAAAATAATATAAAAAACAAGTTAAATAAGCATTATAAAGAGTGAAATATAAAAAATAAAGAGCAATGGAAAAAAGATTAAAATATAAGTCATAATTTGTATATAAAAAAGCATTGAAAAAGAAACTGAGTCTCGTAAATATAATAAATATGACTGAAAAAAGACAAAAAAGAATATAAATATAGTTCCCCGCGTCTAATAGATAAGACTTGTCATAAAAACATCGCAAATAAACCGCTTAGACAAAATGGGACCCCCGCGTCTAATATATATGAATTGCTATAAAATTGACATAAAAAAGCTGCGAATAAAAGTAATGCGACTGGAATAAAATAAAATATCGCAAATAAATTGACAACAAAAGATAATGAAATAAAAATAATGGTACTCCCGCGTCTAATAAACGAAAACACAATAAAATTAAAATATTAAATGGAATAATAAAGAAAGTAAAAGAATAAATGTGCAAAATTAGTAATAAAAACAAAATAAAGATAATAAATAATTTTAGAGGACTGATAAAACAGCAATAAAAATGATATGTTAAAATTAGAGTATAAAAGTGCTTGCTTAATGAAAAAGAAGAATAAAAAAGTAAATAAAAGTGACCTGCGTAATATATATATAAATTGACAACATGAAAATGAAGAATATAGTAAATATTGATTAAAAGATACGAAAAACAGCAGATAAATGTAAAAAAAATGATAAAAAGTACTGATATAAATATAAATATTGAATGGATGAGGATAATAAAAAGTCTAAAACTGATATGAAAGAGGATAAACGAGGACGAACGGGTGACTTTTCTGTATGAGTAATAGGATCTGATTAGGTGATAGAAGTTGATTAAAGTAAAGCAAAAAAGATTATTGTATAAACGAGCAACTTGCATGCAATAAATAATATAATATGATATAAAATAATATAAAAAACAAGTTAAATAAGCATTATAAAGAGTGAAATATAAAAAATAAAGAGCAATGGAAAAAAGATTAAAATATAAGTCATAATTTGTATATAAAAAAGCATTGAAAAAGAAACTGAGTCTCGTAAATATAATAAATATGACTGAAAAAAGACAAAAAAGAATATAAATATAGTTCCCGCGTCTAATAGATAAGACTTGTCATAAAAACATCGCAAAATAAACCGCTTAGACAAAATGGGACCCCGCGTCTAATATATATGAATTGCTATAAAATTGACATAAAAAAGCTGCGAATAAAAGTAATGCGACTGGAATAAAATAAAATATCGCAAATAAATTGACAACAAAAGATAATGAAATAAAAATAATGGTACTCCCGCGTCTAATAAACGAAAACACAATAAAATTAAAATATTAAATGGAATAATAAAGAAAGTAAAAGAATAAATGTGCAAAATTAGTAATAAAAACAAAATAAAGATAATAAATAATTTTAGAGGACTGATAAAACAGCAATAAAAATGATATGTTAAAATTAGAGTATAAAAGTGCTTGCTTAATGAAAAAGAAGAATAAAAACGTAAATAAAAGTGACCTGCGTAATATATATATAAATTGACAACATGAAAATGAAGAATATAGTAAATATTGATTAAAAGATACGAAAAACAGCAGATAAATGTAAAAAAAATGATAAAAAGTACTGATATAAATATAAATATTGAATGGATGAGGATAATAAAAAGTCTAAAACTGATATGAAAGAGGATAAACGAGGACGAACGGGTGACTTTTCTGTATGAGTAATAGGATCTGATTAGGTGATAGAAGTTGATTAAAGTAAAGCAAAAAAGATTATTGTATAAACGAGCAACTTGCATGCAATAAATAATATAATATGATATAAAATAATATAAAAAAACAAGTTAAATAAGCATTATAAAGAGTGAAATATAAAAAATAAAGAGCAATGGAAAAAAGATTAAAATATAAGTCATAATTTGTATATAAAAAAGCATTGAAAAAGAAACTGAGTCTCGTAAATATAATAAATATGACTGAAAAAAGACAAAAAAGAATATAAATATAGTTCCCAGCGTCTAATAGATAAGACTTGTCATAAAAACATCGCAAAATAAACCGCTTAGACAAAATGGGACCCCCGCGTCTAATATATATGAATTGCTATAAATTGACATAAAAAAGCTGCGAATAAAAGTAATGCGACTGGAATAAAATAAAATATCGCAAATAAATTGACAACAAAAGATAATGAAATAAAAATAATGGTACTCCCGCGTCTAATAAACGAAAACACAATAAAATTAAAATATTAAATGGAATAATAAAGAAAGTAAAAGAATAAATGTGCAAAATTAGTAATAAAAACAAAATAAAGATAATAAATAATTTTAGAGGACTGATAAAACAGCAATAAAAATGATATGTTAAAATTAGAGTATAAAAGTGCTTGCTTAATGAAAAAGAAGAATAAAAACGTAAATAAAAGTGACCTGCGTAATATATATATAAATTGACAACATGAAAATGAAGAATATAGTAAATATTGATTAAAAGATACGAAAAACAGCAGATAAATGTAAAAAAAATGATAAAAAGTACTGATATAAATATAAATATTGAATGGATGAGGATAATAAAAAGTCTAAAACTGATATGAAAGAGGATAAACGAGGACGAACGGGTGACTTTTCTGTATGAGTAATAGGATCTGATTAGGTGATAGAAGTTGATTAAAGTAAAGCAAAAAAGATTATTGTATAAACGAGCAACTTGCATGCAATAAATAATATAATATGATATAAAATAATATAAAAAACAAGTTAAATAAGCATTATAAAGAGTGAAATATAAAAAATAAAGAGCAATGGAAAAAAGATTAAAATATAAGTCATAATTTGTATATAAAAAAGCATTGAAAAAGAAACTGAGTCTCGTAAATATAATAAATATGACTGAAAAAAGACAAAAAAGAATATAAATATAGTTCCCGCGTCTAATAGATAAGACTTGTCATAAAAACATCGCAAAATAAACCGCTTAGACAAAATGGGACCCCCGCGTCTAATATATATGAATTGCTATAAATTGACATAAAAAAGCTGCGAATAAAAGTAATGCGACTGGAATAAAATAAAATATCGCAAATAAATTGACAACAAAAGATAATGAAATAAAAATAATGGTACTCCCGCGTCTAATAAACGAAAACACAATAAAATTAAAATATTAAATGGAATAATAAAGAAAGTAAAAGAATAAATGTGCAAAATTAGTAATAAAAACAAAATAAAGATAATAAATAATTTTAGAGGACTGATAAAACAGCAATAAAAATGATATGTTAAAATTAGAGTATAAAAGTGCTTGCTTAATGAAAAAGAAGAATAAAAACGTAAATAAAAGTGACCTGCGTAATATATATATAAATTGACAACATGAAAATGAAGAATATAGTAAATATTGATTAAAAGATACGAAAAACAGCAGATAAATGTAAAAAAAATGATAAAAAGTACTGATATAAATATAAATATTGAATGGATGAGGATAATAAAAAGTCTAAAACTGATATGAAAGAGGATAAACGAGGACGAACGGGTGACTTTTCTGTATGAGTAATAGGATCTGATTAGGTGATAGAAGTTGATTAAAGTAAAGCAAAAAAGATTATTGTATAAACGAGCAACTTGCATGCAATAAATAATATAATATGATATAAAATAATATAAAAAACAAGTTAAATAAGCATTATAAAGAGTGAAATATAAAAAATAAAGAGCAATGGAAAAAAGATTAAAATATAAGTCATAATTTGTATATAAAAAAGCATTGAAAAAGAAACTGAGTCTCGTAAATATAATAAATATGACTGAAAAAAGACAAAAAAGAATATAAATATAGTTCCCGCGTCTAATAGATAAGACTTGTCATAAAAACATCGCAAAATAAACCGCTTAGACAAAATGGGACCCCCGCGTCTAATATATATGAATTGCTATAAATTGACATAAAAAAGCTGCGAATAAAAGTAATGCGACTGGAATAAAATAAAATATCGCAAATAAATTGACAACAAAAGATAATGAAATAAAAATAATGGTACTCCCGCGTCTAATAAACGAAAACACAATAAAATTAAAATATTAAATGGAATAATAAAGAAAGTAAAAGAATAAATGTGCAAAATTAGTAATAAAAACAAAATAAAGATAATAAATAATTTTAGAGGACTGATAAAACAGCAATAAAAATGATATGTTAAAATTAGAGTATAAAAGTGCTTGCTTAATGAAAAAGAAGAATAAAAAACGTAAATAAAAGTGACCTGCGTAATATATATATAAATTGACAACATGAAAATGAAGAATATAGTAAATATTGATTAAAAGATACGAAAAACAGCAGATAAATGTAAAAAAAATGATAAAAAGTACTGATATAAATATAAATATTGAATGGATGAGGATAATAAAAAGTCTAAAACTGATATGAAAGAGGATAAACGAGGACGAACGGGTGACTTTTCTGTATGAGTAATAGGATCTGATTAGGTGATAGAAGTTGATTAAAGTAAAGCAAAAAAGATTATTGTATAAACGAGCAACTTGCATGCAATAAATAATATAATATGATATAAAATAATATAAAAAACAAGTTAAATAAGCATTATAAAGAGTGAAATATAAAAAATAAAGAGCAATGGAAAAAAGATTAAAATATAAGTCATAATTTGTATATAAAAAAGCATTGAAAAAGAAACTGAGTCTCGTAAATATAATAAATATGACTGAAAAAAGACAAAAAAGAATATAAATATAGTTCCCGCGTCTAATAGATAAGACTTGTCATAAAAACATCGCAAAATAAACCGCTTAGACAAAATGGGACCCCCGCGTCTAATATATATGAATTGCTATAAATTGACATAAAAAAGCTGCGAATAAAAGTAATGCGACTGGAATAAAATAAAATATCGCAAATAAATTGACAACAAAAGATAATGAAATAAAAATAATGGTACTCCCGCGTCTAATAAACGAAAACACAATAAAATTAAAATATTAAATGGAATAATAAAGAAAGTAAAAGAATAAATGTGCAAAATTAGTAATAAAAACAAAATAAAGATAATAAATAATTTTAGAGGACTGATAAAACAGCAATAAAAATGATATGTTAAAATTAGAGTATAAAAGTGCTTGCTTAATGAAAAAGAAGAATAAAAACGTAAATAAAAGTGACCTGCGTAATATATATATAAATTGACAACATGAAAATGAAGAATATAGTAAATATTGATTAAAAGATACGAAAAACAGCAGATAAATGTAAAAAAAATGATAAAAAGTACTGATATAAATATAAATATTGAATGGATGAGGATAATAAAAAGTCTAAAACTGATATGAAAGAGGATAAACGAGGACGAACGGGTGACTTTTCTGTATGAGTAATAGGATCTGATTAGGTGATAGAAGTTGATTAAAGTAAAGCAAAAAAGATTATTGTATAAACGAGCAACTTGCATGCAATAAATAATATAATATGATATAAAATAATATAAAAAACAAGTTAAATAAGCATTATAAAGAGTGAAATATAAAAAATAAAGAGCAATGGAAAAAAGATTAAAATATAAGTCATAATTTGTATATAAAAAAGCATTGAAAAAGAAACTGAGTCTCGTAAATATAATAAATATGACTGAAAAAAGACAAAAAAGAATATAAATATAGTTCCCGCGTCTAATAGATAAGACTTGTCATAAAAACATCGCAAAATAAACCGCTTAGACAAAATGGGACCCCCGCGTCTAATATATATGAATTGCTATAAATTGACATAAAAAAGCTGCGAATAAAAGTAATGCGACTGGAATAAAATAAAATATCGCAAATAAATTGACAACAAAAGATAATGAAATAAAAATAATGGTACTCCCCGCGTCTAATAAACGAAAACACAATAAAATTAAAATATTAAATGGAATAATAAAGAAAGTAAAAGAATAAATGTGCAAAATTAGTAATAAAAACAAAATAAAGATAATAAATAATTTTAGAGGACTGATAAAACAGCAATAAAAATGATATGTTAAAATTAGAGTATAAAAGTGCTTGCTTAATGAAAAAGAAGAATAAAAACGTAAATAAAAGTGACCTGCGTAATATATATATAAATTGACAACATGAAAATGAAGAATATAGTAAATATTGATTAAAAGATACGAAAAACAGCAGATAAATGTAAAAAAAAATGATAAAAAGTACTGATATAAATATAAATATTGAATGGATGAGGATAATAAAAAGTCTAAAACTGATATGAAAGAGGATAAACGAGGACGAACGGGTGACTTTTCTGTATGAGTAATAGGATCTGATTAGGTGATAGAAGTTGATTAAAGTAAAGCAAAAAAGATTATTGTATAAACGAGCAACTTGCATGCAATAAATAATATAATATGATATAAAATAATATAAAAAACAAGTTAAATAAGCATTATAAAGAGTGAAATATAAAAAATAAAGAGCAATGGAAAAAAGATTAAAATATAAGTCATAATTTGTATATAAAAAAGCATTGAAAAAGAAACTGAGTCTCGTAAATATAATAAATATGACTGAAAAAAGACAAAAAAGAATATAAATATAGTTCCCGCGTCTAATAGATAAGACTTGTCATAAAAACATCGCAAAATAAACCGCTTAGACAAAATGGGACCCCCGCGTCTAATATATATGAATTGCTATAAATTGACATAAAAAAGCTGCGAATAAAAGTAATGCGACTGGAATAAAATAAAATATCGCAAATAAATTGACAACAAAAGATAATGAAATAAAAATAATGGTACTCCCGCGTCTAATAAACGAAAACACAATAAAATTAAAATATTAAATGGAATAATAAAGAAAGTAAAAGAATAAATGTGCAAAATTAGTAATAAAAACAAAATAAAGATAATAAATAATTTTAGAGGACTGATAAAACAGCAATAAAAATGATATGTTAAAATTAGAGTATAAAAGTGCTTGCTTAATGAAAAAGAAGAATAAAAACGTAAATAAAAGTGACCTGCGTAATATATATATAAATTGACAACATGAAAATGAAGAAT
Source organism: Loxodes magnus (assembly GCA_946699065.1). Taxonomy (NCBI): domain Eukaryota; phylum Ciliophora; class Karyorelictea; order Loxodida; family Loxodidae; genus Loxodes; species Loxodes magnus. The sequence goes on along the minus strand of CAMPDV010002836.1, from coordinate 46,024 downwards.
ATAGTAAATATTGATTAAAAGATACGAAAAACAGCAGATAAATGTAAAAAAAATGATAAAAAGTACTGATATAAATATAAATATTGAATGGATGAGGATAATAAAAAGTCTAAAACTGATATGAAAGAGGATAAACGAGGACGAACGGGTGACTTTTCTGTATGAGTAATAGGATCTGATTAGGTGATAGAAGTTGATTAAAGTAAAGCAAAAAAGATTATTGTATAAACGAGCAACTTGCATGCAATAAATAATATAATATGATATAAAATAATATAAAAAACAAGTTAAATAAGCATTATAAAGAGTGAAATATAAAAAATAAAGAGCAATGGAAAAAAGATTAAAATATAAGTCATAATTTGTATATAAAAAAGCATTGAAAAAGAAACTGAGTCTCGTAAATATAATAAATATGACTGAAAAAAGACAAAAAAGAATATAAATATAGTTCCCGCGTCTAATAGATAAGACTTGTCATAAAAACATCGCAAAATAAACCGCTTAGACAAAATGGGACCCCCGCGTCTAATATATATGAATTGCTATAAATTGACATAAAAAAGCTGCGAATAAAAGTAATGCGACTGGAATAAAATAAAATATCGCAAATAAATTGACAACAAAAGATAATGAAATAAAAATAATGGTACTCCCGCGTCTAATAAACGAAAACACAATAAAATTAAAATATTAAATGGAATAATAAAGAAAGTAAAAGAATAAATGTGCAAAATTAGTAATAAAAACAAAATAAAGATAATAAATAATTTTAGAGGACTGATAAAACAGCAATAAAAATGATATGTTAAAATTAGAGTATAAAAGTGCTTGCTTAATGAAAAAGAAGAATAAAAACGTAAATAAAAGTGACCTGCGTAATATATATATAAATTGACAACATGAAAATGAAGAATATAGTAAATATTGATTAAAAGATACGAAAAACAGCAGATAAATGTAAAAAAAATGATAAAAAGTACTGATATAAATATAAATATTGAATGGATGAGGATAATAAAAAGTCTAAAACTGATATGAAAGAGGATAAACGAGGACGAACGGGTGACTTTTCTGTATGAGTAATAGGATCTGATTAGGTGATAGAAGTTGATTAAAGTAAAGCAAAAAAGATTATTGTATAAACGAGCAACTTGCATGCAATAAATAATATAATATGATATAAAATAATATAAAAAACAAGTTAAATAAGCATTATAAAGAGTGAAATATAAAAAATAAAGAGCAATGGAAAAAAGATTAAAATATAAGTCATAATTTGTATATAAAAAAGCATTGAAAAAGAAACTGAGTCTCGTAAATATAATAAATATGACTGAAAAAAGACAAAAAAGAATATAAATATAGTTCCCGCGTCTAATAGATAAGACTTGTCATAAAAACATCGCAAAATAAACCGCTTAGACAAAATGGGACCCCCGCGTCTAATATATATGAATTGCTATAAATTGACATAAAAAAGCTGCGAATAAAAGTAATGCGACTGGAATAAAATAAAATATCGCAAATAAATTGACAACAAAAGATAATGAAATAAAAATAATGGTACTCCCGCGTCTAATAAACGAAAACACAATAAAATTAAAATATTAAATGGAATAATAAAGAAAGTAAAAGAATAAATGTGCAAAATTAGTAATAAAAACAAAATAAAGATAATAAATAATTTTAGAGGACTGATAAAACAGCAATAAAAATGATATGTTAAAATTAGAGTATAAAAGTGCTTGCTTAATGAAAAAGAAGAATAAAAACGTAAATAAAAGTGACCTGCGTAATATATATATAAATTGACAACATGAAAATGAAGAATATAGTAAATATTGATTAAAAGATACGAAAAACAGCAGATAAATGTAAAAAAAATGATAAAAAGTACTGATATAAATATAAATATTGAATGGATGAGGATAATAAAAAGTCTAAAACTGATATGAAAGAGGATAAACGAGGACGAACGGGTGACTTTTCTGTATGAGTAATAGGATCTGATTAGGTGATAGAAGTTGATTAAAGTAAAGCAAAAAAGATTATTGTATAAACGAGCAACTTGCATGCAATAAATAATATAATATGATATAAAATAATATAAAAAACAAGTTAAATAAGCATTATAAAGAGTGAAATATAAAAAATAAAGAGCAATGGAAAAAAGATTAAAATATAAGTCATAATTTGTATATAAAAAAGCATTGAAAAAGAAACTGAGTCTCGTAAATATAATAAATATGACTGAAAAAAGACAAAAAAGAATATAAATATAGTTCCCGCGTCTAATAGATAAGACTTGTCATAAAAACATCGCAAAATAAACCGCTTAGACAAAATGGGACCCCCGCGTCTAATATATATGAATTGCTATAAATTGACATAAAAAAGCTGCGAATAAAAGTAATGCGACTGGAATAAAATAAAATATCGCAAATAAATTGACAACAAAAGATAATGAAATAAAAATAATGGTACTCCCGCGTCTAATAAACGAAAACACAATAAAATTAAAATATTAAATGGAATAATAAAGAAAGTAAAAGAATAAATGTGCAAAATTAGTAATAAAAACAAAATAAAGATAATAAATAATTTTAGAGGACTGATAAAACAGCAATAAAAATGATATGTTAAAATTAGAGTATAAAAGTGCTTGCTTAATGAAAAAGAAGAATAAAAACGTAAATAAAAGTGACCTGCGTAATATATATATAAATTGACAACATGAAAATGAAGAATATAGTAAATATTGATTAAAAGATACGAAAAACAGCAGATAAATGTAAAAAAAATGATAAAAAGTACTGATATAAATATAAATATTGAATGGATGAGGATAATAAAAAGTCTAAAACTGATATGAAAGAGGATAAACGAGGACGAACGGGTGACTTTTCTGTATGAGTAATAGGATCTGATTAGGTGATAGAAGTTGATTAAAGTAAAGCAAAAAAGATTATTGTATAAACGAGCAACTTGCATGCAATAAATAATATAATATGATATAAAATAATATAAAAAACAAGTTAAATAAGCATTATAAAGAGTGAAATATAAAAAATAAAGAGCAATGGAAAAAAGATTAAAATATAAGTCATAATTTGTATATAAAAAAGCATTGAAAAAGAAACTGAGTCTCGTAAATATAATAAATATGACTGAAAAAAGACAAAAAAGAATATAAATATAGTTCCCGCGTCTAATAGATAAGACTTGTCATAAAAACATCGCAAAATAAACCGCTTAGACAAAATGGGACCCCCGCGTCTAATATATATGAATTGCTATAAATTGACATAAAAAAGCTGCGAATAAAAGTAATGCGACTGGAATAAAATAAAATATCGCAAATAAATTGACAACAAAAGATAATGAAATAAAAATAATGGTACTCCCGCGTCTAATAAACGAAAACACAATAAAATTAAAATATTAAATGGAATAATAAAGAAAGTAAAAGAATAAATGTGCAAAATTAGTAATAAAAACAAAATAAAGATAATAAATAATTTTAGAGGACTGATAAAACAGCAATAAAAATGATATGTTAAAATTAGAGTATAAAAGTGCTTGCTTAATGAAAAAGAAGAATAAAAACGTAAATAAAAGTGACCTGCGTAATATATATATAAATTGACAACATGAAAATGAAGAATATAGTAAATATTGATTAAAAGATACGAAAAACAGCAGATAAATGTAAAAAAAATGATAAAAAGTACTGATATAAATATAAATATTGAATGGATGAGGATAATAAAAAGTCTAAAACTGATATGAAAGAGGATAAACGAGGACGAACGGGTGACTTTTCTGTATGAGTAATAGGATCTGATTAGGTGATAGAAGTTGATTAAAGTAAAGCAAAAAAGATTATTGTATAAACGAGCAACTTGCATGCAATAAATAATATAATATGATATAAAATAATATAAAAAACAAGTTAAATAAGCATTATAAAGAGTGAAATATAAAAAATAAAGAGCAATGGAAAAAAGATTAAAATATAAGTCATAATTTGTATATAAAAAAGCATTGAAAAAGAAACTGAGTCTCGTAAATATAATAAATATGACTGAAAAAAGACAAAAAAGAATATAAATATAGTTCCCGCGTCTAATAGATAAGACTTGTCATAAAAACATCGCAAAATAAACCGCTTAGACAAAATGGGACCCCCGCGTCTAATATATATGAATTGCTATAAATTGACATAAAAAAGCTGCGAATAAAAGTAATGCGACTGGAATAAAATAAAATATCGCAAATAAATTGACAACAAAAGATAATGAAATAAAAATAATGGTACTCCCGCGTCTAATAAACGAAAACACAATAAAATTAAAATATTAAATGGAATAATAAAGAAAGTAAAAGAATAAATGTGCAAAATTAGTAATAAAAACAAAATAAAGATAATAAATAATTTTAGAGGACTGATAAAACAGCAATAAAAATGATATGTTAAAATTAGAGTATAAAAGTGCTTGCTTAATGAAAAAGAAGAATAAAAACGTAAATAAAAGTGACCTGCGTAATATATATATAAATTGACAACATGAAAATGAAGAATATAGTAAATATTGATTAAAAGATACGAAAAACAGCAGATAAATGTAAAAAAAATGATAAAAAGTACTGATATAAATATAAATATTGAATGGATGAGGATAATAAAAAGTCTAAAACTGATATGAAAGAGGATAAACGAGGACGAACGGGTGACTTTTCTGTATGAGTAATAGGATCTGATTAGGTGATAGAAGTTGATTAAAGTAAAGCAAAAAAGATTATTGTATAAACGAGCAACTTGCATGCAATAAATAATATAATATGATATAAAATAATATAAAAAACAAGTTAAATAAGCATTATAAAGAGTGAAATATAAAAAATAAAGAGCAATGGAAAAAAGATTAAAATATAAGTCATAATTTGTATATAAAAAAGCATTGAAAAAGAAACTGAGTCTCGTAAATATAATAAATATGACTGAAAAAAGACAAAAAAGAATATAAATATAGTTCCCGCGTCTAATAGATAAGACTTGTCATAAAAACATCGCAAAATAAACCGCTTAGACAAAATGGGACCCCCGCGTCTAATATATATGAATTGCTATAAATTGACATAAAAAAGCTGCGAATAAAAGTAATGCGACTGGAATAAAATAAAATATCGCAAATAAATTGACAACAAAAGATAATGAAATAAAAATAATGGTACTCCCGCGTCTAATAAACGAAAACACAATAAAATTAAAATATTAAATGGAATAATAAAGAAAGTAAAAGAATAAATGTGCAAAATTAGTAATAAAAACAAAATAAAGATAATAAATAATTTTAGAGGACTGATAAAACAGCAATAAAAATGATATGTTAAAATTAGAGTATAAAAGTGCTTGCTTAATGAAAAAGAAGAATAAAAACGTAAATAAAAGTGACCTGCGTAATATATATATAAATTGACAACATGAAAATGAAGAATATAGTAAATATTGATTAAAAGATACGAAAAACAGCAGATAAATGTAAAAAAAATGATAAAAAGTACTGATATAAATATAAATATTGAATGGATGAGGATAATAAAAAGTCTAAAACTGATATGAAAGAGGATAAACGAGGACGAACGGGTGACTTTTCTGTATGAGTAATAGGATCTGATTAGGTGATAGAAGTTGATTAAAGTAAAGCAAAAAAGATTATTGTATAAACGAGCAACTTGCATGCAATAAATAATATAATATGATATAAAATAATATAAAAAACAAGTTAAATAAGCATTATAAAGAGTGAAATATAAAAAATAAAGAGCAATGGAAAAAAGATTAAAATATAAGTCATAATTTGTATATAAAAAAGCATTGAAAAAGAAACTGAGTCTCGTAAATATAATAAATATGACTGAAAAAAGACAAAAAAGAATATAAATATAGTTCCCGCGTCTAATAGATAAGACTTGTCATAAAAACATCGCAAAATAAACCGCTTAGACAAAATGGGACCCCCGCGTCTAATATATATGAATTGCTATAAATTGACATAAAAAAGCTGCGAATAAAAGTAATGCGACTGGAATAAAATAAAATATCGCAAATAAATTGACAACAAAAGATAATGAAATAAAAATAATGGTACTCCCGCGTCTAATAAACGAAAACACAATAAAATTAAAATATTAAATGGAATAATAAAGAAAGTAAAAGAATAAATGTGCAAAATTAGTAATAAAAACAAAATAAAGATAATAAATAATTTTAGAGGACTGATAAAACAGCAATAAAAATGATATGTTAAAATTAGAGTATAAAAGTGCTTGCTTAATGAAAAAGAAGAATAAAAACGTAAATAAAAGTGACCTGCGTAATATATATATAAATTGACAACATGAAAATGAAGAATATAGTAAATATTGATTAAAAGATACGAAAAACAGCAGATAAATGTAAAAAAAATGATAAAAAGTACTGATATAAATATAAATATTGAATGGATGAGGATAATAAAAAGTCTAAAACTGATATGAAAGAGGATAAACGAGGACGAACGGGTGACTTTTCTGTATGAGTAATAGGATCTGATTAGGTGATAGAAGTTGATTAAAGTAAAGCAAAAAAGATTATTGTATAAACGAGCAACTTGCATGCAATAAATAATATAATATGATATAAAATAATATAAAAAACAAGTTAAATAAGCATTATAAAGAGTGAAATATAAAAAATAAAGAGCAATGGAAAAAAGATTAAAATATAAGTCATAATTTGTATATAAAAAAGCATTGAAAAAGAAACTGAGTCTCGTAAATATAATAAATATGACTGAAAAAAGACAAAAAAGAATATAAATATAGTTCCCGCGTCTAATAGATAAGACTTGTCATAAAAACATCGCAAAATAAACCGCTTAGACAAAATGGGACCCCCGCGTCTAATATATATGAATTGCTATAAATTGACATAAAAAAGCTGCGAATAAAAGTAATGCGACTGGAATAAAATAAAATATCGCAAATAAATTGACAACAAAAGATAATGAAATAAAAATAATGGTACTCCCGCGTCTAATAAACGAAAACACAATAAAATTAAAATATTAAATGGAATAATAAAGAAAGTAAAAGAATAAATGTGCAAAATTAGTAATAAAAACAAAATAAAGATAATAAATAATTTTAGAGGACTGATAAAACAGCAATAAAAATGATATGTTAAAATTAGAGTATAAAAGTGCTTGCTTAATGAAAAAGAAGAATAAAAACGTAAATAAAAGTGACCTGCGTAATATATATATAAATTGACAACATGAAAATGAAGAATATAGTAAATATTGATTAAAAGATACGAAAAACAGCAGATAAATGTAAAAAAAATGATAAAAAGTACTGATATAAATATAAATATTGAATGGATGAGGATAATAAAAAGTCTAAAACTGATATGAAAGAGGATAAACGAGGACGAACGGGTGACTTTTCTGTATGAGTAATAGGATCTGATTAGGTGATAGAAGTTGATTAAAGTAAAGCAAAAAAGATTATTGTATAAACGAGCAACTTGCATGCAATAAATAATATAATATGATATAAAATAATATAAAAAACAAGTTAAATAAGCATTATAAAGAGTGAAATATAAAAAATAAAGAGCAATGGAAAAAAGATTAAAATATAAGTCATAATTTGTATATAAAAAAGCATTGAAAAAGAAACTGAGTCTCGTAAATATAATAAATATGACTGAAAAAAGACAAAAAAGAATATAAATATAGTTCCCGCGTCTAATAGATAAGACTTGTCATAAAAACATCGCAAAATAAACCGCTTAGACAAAATGGGACCCCCGCGTCTAATATATATGAATTGCTATAAATTGACATAAAAAAGCTGCGAATAAAAGTAATGCGACTGGAATAAAATAAAATATCGCAAATAAATTGACAACAAAAGATAATGAAATAAAAATAATGGTACTCCCGCGTCTAATAAACGAAAACACAATAAAATTAAAATATTAAATGGAATAATAAAGAAAGTAAAAGAATAAATGTGCAAAATTAGTAATAAAAACAAAATAAAGATAATAAATAATTTTAGAGGACTGATAAAACAGCAATAAAAATGATATGTTAAAATTAGAGTATAAAAGTGCTTGCTTAATGAAAAAGAAGAATAAAAACGTAAATAAAAGTGACCTGCGTAATATATATATAAATTGACAACATGAAAATGAAGAATATAGTAAATATTGATTAAAAGATACGAAAAACAGCAGATAAATGTAAAAAAAATGATAAAAAGTACTGATATAAATATAAATATTGAATGGATGAGGATAATAAAAAGTCTAAAACTGATATGAAAGAGGATAAACGAGGACGAACGGGTGACTTTTCTGTATGAGTAATAGGATCTGATTAGGTGATAGAAGTTGATTAAAGTAAAGCAAAAAAGATTATTGTATAAACGAGCAACTTGCATGCAATAAATAATATAATATGATATAAAATAATATAAAAAACAAGTTAAATAAGCATTATAAAGAGTGAAATATAAAAAATAAAGAGCAATGGAAAAAAGATTAAAATATAAGTCATAATTTGTATATAAAAAAGCATTGAAAAAGAAACTGAGTCTCGTAAATATAATAAATATGACTGAAAAAAGACAAAAAAGAATATAAATATAGTTCCCGCGTCTAATAGATAAGACTTGTCATAAAAACATCGCAAAATAAACCGCTTAGACAAAATGGGACCCCCGCGTCTAATATATATGAATTGCTATAAATTGACATAAAAAAGCTGCGAATAAAAGTAATGCGACTGGAATAAAATAAAATATCGCAAATAAATTGACAACAAAAGATAATGAAATAAAAATAATGGTACTCCCGCGTCTAATAAACGAAAACACAATAAAATTAAAATATTAAATGGAATAATAAAGAAAGTAAAAGAATAAATGTGCAAAATTAGTAATAAAAACAAAATAAAGATAATAAATAATTTTAGAGGACTGATAAAACAGCAATAAAAATGATATGTTAAAATTAGAGTATAAAAGTGCTTGCTTAATGAAAAAGAAGAATAAAAACGTAAATAAAAGTGACCTGCGTAATATATATATAAATTGACAACATGAAAATGAAGAATATAGTAAATATTGATTAAAAGATACGAAAAACAGCAGATAAATGTAAAAAAAATGATAAAAAGTACTGATATAAATATAAATATTGAATGGATGAGGATAATAAAAAGTCTAAAACTGATATGAAAGAGGATAAACGAGGACGAACGGGTGACTTTTCTGTATGAGTAATAGGATCTGATTAGGTGATAGAAGTTGATTAAAGTAAAGCAAAAAAGATTATTGTATAAACGAGCAACTTGCATGCAATAAATAATATAATATGATATAAAATAATATAAAAAACAAGTTAAATAAGCATTATAAAGAGTGAAATATAAAAAATAAAGAGCAATGGAAAAAAGATTAAAATATAAGTCATAATTTGTATATAAAAAAGCATTGAAAAAGAAACTGAGTCTCGTAAATATAATAAATATGACTGAAAAAAGACAAAAAAGAATATAAATATAGTTCCCGCGTCTAATAGATAAGACTTGTCATAAAAACATCGCAAAATAAACCGCTTAGACAAAATGGGACCCCCGCGTCTAATATATATGAATTGCTATAAATTGACATAAAAAAGCTGCGAATAAAAGTAATGCGACTGGAATAAAATAAAATATCGCAAATAAATTGACAACAAAAGATAATGAAATAAAAATAATGGTACTCCCGCGTCTAATAAACGAAAACACAATAAAATTAAAATATTAAATGGAATAATAAAGAAAGTAAAAGAATAAATGTGCAAAATTAGTAATAAAAACAAAATAAAGATAATAAATAATTTTAGAGGACTGATAAAACAGCAATAAAAATGATATGTTAAAATTAGAGTATAAAAGTGCTTGCTTAATGAAAAAGAAGAATAAAAACGTAAATAAAAGTGACCTGCGTAATATATATATAAATTGACAACATGAAAATGAAGAATATAGTAAATATTGATTAAAAGATACGAAAAACAGCAGATAAATGTAAAAAAAATGATAAAAAGTACTGATATAAATATAAATATTGAATGGATGAGGATAATAAAAAGTCTAAAACTGATATGAAAGAGGATAAACGAGGACGAACGGGTGACTTTTCTGTATGAGTAATAGGATCTGATTAGGTGATAGAAGTTGATTAAAGTAAAGCAAAAAAGATTATTGTATAAACGAGCAACTTGCATGCAATAAATAATATAATATGATATAAAATAATATAAAAAACAAGTTAAATAAGCATTATAAAGAGTGAAATATAAAAAATAAAGAGCAATGGAAAAAAGATTAAAATATAAGTCATAATTTGTATATAAAAAAGCATTGAAAAAGAAACTGAGTCTCGTAAATATAATAAATATGACTGAAAAAAGACAAAAAAGAATATAAATATAGTTCCCGCGTCTAATAGATAAGACTTGTCATAAAAACATCGCAAAATAAACCGCTTAGACAAAATGGGACCCCCGCGTCTAATATATATGAATTGCTATAAATTGACATAAAAAAGCTGCGAATAAAAGTAATGCGACTGGAATAAAATAAAATATCGCAAATAAATTGACAACAAAAGATAATGAAATAAAAATAATGGTACTCCCGCGTCTAATAAACGAAAACACAATAAAATTAAAATATTAAATGGAATAATAAAGAAAGTAAAAGAATAAATGTGCAAAATTAGTAATAAAAACAAAATAAAGATAATAAATAATTTTAGAGGACTGATAAAACAGCAATAAAAATGATATGTTAAAATTAGAGTATAAAAGTGCTTGCTTAATGAAAAAGAAGAATAAAAACGTAAATAAAAGTGACCTGCGTAATATATATATAAATTGACAACATGAAAATGAAGAATATAGTAAATATTGATTAAAAGATACGAAAAACAGCAGATAAATGTAAAAAAAATGATAAAAAGTACTGATATAAATATAAATATTGAATGGATGAGGATAATAAAAAGTCTAAAACTGATATGAAAGAGGATAAACGAGGACGAACGGGTGACTTTTCTGTATGAGTAATAGGATCTGATTAGGTGATAGAAGTTGATTAAAGTAAAGCAAAAAAGATTATTGTATAAACGAGCAACTTGCATGCAATAAATAATATAATATGATATAAAATAATATAAAAAACAAGTTAAATAAGCATTATAAAGAGTGAAATATAAAAAATAAAGAGCAATGGAAAAAAGATTAAAATATAAGTCATAATTTGTATATAAAAAAGCATTGAAAAAGAAACTGAGTCTCGTAAATATAATAAATATGACTGAAAAAAGACAAAAAAGAATATAAATATAGTTCCCGCGTCTAATAGATAAGACTTGTCATAAAAACATCGCAAAATAAACCGCTTAGACAAAATGGGACCCCCGCGTCTAATATATATGAATTGCTATAAATTGACATAAAAAAGCTGCGAATAAAAGTAATGCGACTGGAATAAAATAAAATATCGCAAATAAATTGACAACAAAAGATAATGAAATAAAAATAATGGTACTCCCGCGTCTAATAAACGAAAACACAATAAAATTAAAATATTAAATGGAATAATAAAGAAAGTAAAAGAATAAATGTGCAAAATTAGTAATAAAAACAAAATAAAGATAATAAATAATTTTAGAGGACTGATAAAACAGCAATAAAAATGATATGTTAAAATTAGAGTATAAAAGTGCTTGCTTAATGAAAAAGAAGAATAAAAACGTAAATAAAAGTGACCTGCGTAATATATATATAAATTGACAACATGAAAATGAAGAATATAGTAAATATTGATTAAAAGATACGAAAAACAGCAGATAAATGTAAAAAAAATGATAAAAAGTACTGATATAAATATAAATATTGAATGGATGAGGATAATAAAAAGTCTAAAACTGATATGAAAGAGGATAAACGAGGACGAACGGGTGACTTTTCTGTATGAGTAATAGGATCTGATTAGGTGATAGAAGTTGATTAAAGTAAAGCAAAAAAGATTATTGTATAAACGAGCAACTTGCATGCAATAAATAATATAATATGATATAAAATAATATAAAAAACAAGTTAAATAAGCATTATAAAGAGTGAAATATAAAAAATAAAGAGCAATGGAAAAAAGATTAAAATATAAGTCATAATTTGTATATAAAAAAGCATTGAAAAAGAAACTGAGTCTCGTAAATATAATAAATATGACTGAAAAAAGACAAAAAAGAATATAAATATAGTTCCCGCGTCTAATAGATAAGACTTGTCATAAAAACATCGCAAAATAAACCGCTTAGACAAAATGGGACCCCCGCGTCTAATATATATGAATTGCTATAAATTGACATAAAAAAGCTGCGAATAAAAGTAATGCGACTGGAATAAAATAAAATATCGCAAATAAATTGACAACAAAAGATAATGAAATAAAAATAATGGTACTCCCGCGTCTAATAAACGAAAACACAATAAAATTAAAATATTAAATGGAATAATAAAGAAAGTAAAAGAATAAATGTGCAAAATTAGTAATAAAAACAAAATAAAGATAATAAATAATTTTAGAGGACTGATAAAACAGCAATAAAAATGATATGTTAAAATTAGAGTATAAAAGTGCTTGCTTAATGAAAAAGAAGAATAAAAACGTAAATAAAAGTGACCTGCGTAATATATATATAAATTGACAACATGAAAATGAAGAATATAGTAAATATTGATTAAAAGATACGAAAAACAGCAGATAAATGTAAAAAAAATGATAAAAAGAGCATTGTTTAACAAAACACTTTATCTTCTTTTCTTACTTTACTTCTTCACTTTTCTAAATACTAATTACGTCTCAAAGCATAATACTTAAAACTGAAATTCTATCTTCTTTTCTTACTTTACTTCTTCATTTTTCTAAATACTTATTACTTCTCAAGGCATACTCCTTAAAACTGAAACTCTATCTTCTTTTCTTACTTTACTTCTTCACTTTTCGAAATACTTATTACTTCTCAAAGCATACTCCTTAAAACTGAAATTCTATCTTCTTTTCTTACTTTACTTCTTCACTTTTCAATTTACTTATTACTTCTCAAAGCATACTCCTTAAAACTGAAATTCTATCTTCTTTTCTTACTTTACTTCTTCACTTTTCAAAACATTTATTACTTCTCAAAGCATACTCCTTAAAACTGAAATTCTATCTTCTTTTCTTACTTTACTTCTTCACTTTTCAAAACATTTATTACTTCTCAAAGCATACTCCTTAAAACTGAAATTCTATCTTCTTTTCTTACTTTACTTCTTCACTTTTCTAAATACTTATTACTTCTCAAAGCATACTCCTTAAAACTTAAATTCTATCTTCTTTTCTTACTTTACTTCTTCACTTTTCAAAACATTTATTACTTCTCAAAGCATACTCCTTAAAACTGAAATTCTATCTTCTTTTCTTACTTTACTTCTTCACTTTTCAAAACATTTATTACTTCTCAAAGCATACTCCTTAAAACTTAAATTCTATCTTCTTTTCTTACTTTACTTCTTCACTTTTCTAAATACTTATTACTTCTCAAAGCATACTCCTTTAAACTGAAATTCTATCTTCTTTTCTTACTTTACTTCTTCACTTTTCAAAATACTTATTACTTCTCAAAGCATACTCCTTTAAACTGAAATTCTATCTTCTTTTCTTACTTTACTTCTTCACTTTTCGAAATACTTATTACTTCTCAAAGCATACTCCTTAAAACTGAAATTCTATCTTCTTTTCTTACTTTACTTCTTCACTTTTCAAAATACTTATTACTTCTCAAAGCATACTCCTTAAAACTGAAATTCTATCTTCTTTTCTTACTTTACTTCTTCACTTTTCAAAACATTTATTACTTCTCAAAGCATACTCCTTAAAACTGAAATTCTATCTTCTTTTCTTACTTTACTTCTTCACTTTTCAAAACATTTATTACTTCTCAAAGCATACTCCTTTAAACCTAAACTCTATCTTCTTTTCTTACTTTACTTCTTCACTTTTCAAAACATTTATTACTTCTCAAAGCATACTCCTTAAAACTGAAATTCTATCTTCTTTTCTTACTTTACTTCTTCACTTTTCAAAATACTTATTACTTCTCAAAGCATACTCCTTAAAACTTAAACTCTATCTTCTTTTCTTTTTTATTTCTTCACTTTTCAAAATACTTATTACTTCTCAAAGCATACTCCTTAAAACTGAAATTCTATCTTCTTTTCTTACTTTACTTCTTCACTTTTCAATTTACTTATTACTTCTCAAAGCATAATACTTAAAAATGAAACTCTATCTTCTTTTCTTACTTTACTTCTTCACTTTTCAAAACATTTATTACTTCTCAAAGCATACTCCTTAAAACTGAAATTCTATCTTCTTTTCTTACTTTACTTCTTCACTTTTCTAAATACTAATTACGTCTCAAAGCATACTCCTTTAAACCTAAAATCTATCTTCTTTTCTTACTTTACTTCTTCACTTTTCAAAACATTTATTACTTCTCAAAGCATAATACTTAAAACTGAAATTCTATCTTCTTTTCTTACTTTACTTCTTCACTTTTCAAAATACTTATTACTTCTCAAAGCATACTCCTTAAAACTGAAATTCTATCTTCTTTTCTTACTTTACTTCTTCACTTTTCGAAATACTTATTACTTCTCAAAGCATGCTCCTTAAAACTGAAATTCTATCTTCTTTTCTTACTTTACTTCTTCACTTTTCAATTTACTTATTACTTCTCAAAGCATACTCCTTTAAACTGAAATTCTATCTTCTTTTCTTACTTTACTTCTTCACTTTTCGAAATACTTATTACTTCTCAAAGCATACTCCTTTAAACTGAAATTCTATCTTCTTTTCTTACTTTACTTCTTCACTTTTCAAATTACTTATTACTTCTCAAAGCATACTCCTTAAAACTTAAACTCTATCTTCTTTTCTTACTTTACTTATTCACTTTTCAAAACATTTATTACTTCTCAAAGCATACTCCTTAAAACTGAAATTCTATCTTCTTTTCTTACTTTACTTCTTCACTTTTCTAAATACTTATTACTTCTCAAAGCATACTCCTTAAAACTGAAATTCTATCTTCTTTTCTTACTTTACTTCTTCACTTTTCAAAACATTTATTACTTCTCAAAGCATACTCCTTAAAACTGAAATTCTATCTTCTTTTCTTACTTTACTTCTTCACTTTTCGAAATACTTATTACTTATCAAAGCATGCTCCTTAAAACTGAAATTCTATCTTCTTTTCTTACTTTACTTCTTCACTTTTCAATTTACTTATTACTTCTCAAAGCATACTCCTTAAAACTGAAATTCTATCTTCTTTTCTTACTTTACTTCTTCACTTTTCGAAATACTTATTACTTATCAAAGCATGCTCCTTAAAACTGAAATTCTATCTTCTTTTCTTACTTTACTTCTTCACTTTTCAAAATACTTATTACTTCTCAAAGCATACTCCTTAAAACTGAAATTCTATCTTCTTTTCTTACTTTACTTCTTCACTTTTCAAAACATTTATTACTTCTCAAAGCATACTCCTTAAAACTGAAATTCTATCTTCTTTTCTTACTTTACTTCTTCACTTTTCAAAATACTTATTACTTCTCAAAGCATACTCCTTAAAACTGAAATTCTATCTTCTTTTCTTACTTTACTTCTTCACTTTTCAAAATACTTATTACTTCTCAAAGCATACTCCTTAAAACTGAAATTCTATCTTCTTTTCTTACTTTACTTCTTCACTTTTCTAAATACTTATTACTTCTCAAAGCATACTCCTTAAAACTGAAATTCTATCTTCTTTTCTTACTTTACTTCTTCACTTTTCAAAACATTTATTACTTCTCAAAGCATACTCCTTTAAACTGAAATTCTATCTTCTTTTCTTACTTTACTTATTCACTTTTCAATTTACTTATTACTTCTCAAAGCATAATACTTAAAACTGAAATTCTATCTTCTTTTCTTACTTTACTTCTTCACTTTTCAAAATACTTATTACTTCTCAAAGCATACTCCTTAAAACTGAAATTCTATCTTCTTTTCTTACTTTACTTCTTCACTTTTCTAAATACTTATTACTTATCAAAGCATACTCCTTAAAACTGAAATTCTATCTTCTTTTCTTACTTTACTTCTTCACTTTTCGAAATACTTATTACTTCTCAAAGCATACTCCTTAAAACTTAAACTCTATCTTCTTTTCTTACTTTACTTTTTGACTTTTCTAAATACTTATTACTTCTCAAAGCATACTCCTTAAAACTGAAATTCTATCTTCTTTTCTTACTTTACTTCTTCACTTTTCAAAACATTTATTACTTCTCAAAGCATACTCCTTAAAACTGAAATTCTATCTTCTTTTCTTACTTTACTTATTCACTTTTCAATTTACTTATTACTTCTCAAAGCATACTCCTTAAAACTGAAATTCTATCTTCTTTTCTTACTTTACTTCTTCACTTTTCGAAATACTTATTACTTCTCAAAGCATACTCCTTAAAACTGAAATTCTATCTTCTTTTCTTACTTTACTTCTTCACTTTTCAAAATACTTATTACTTCTCAAAGCATACTCCTTTAAACTGAAATTCTATCTTCTTTTCTTACTTTACTTCTTCACTTTTCAAAACATTTATTACTTCTCAAAGCATACTCCTTAAAACTGAAATTCTATCTTCTTTTCTTACTTTACTTCTTCACTTTTCAAAATACTTATTACTTCTCAAAGCATACTCCTTAAAACTGAAATTCTATCTTCTTTTCTTACTTTACTTCTTCACTTTTCAAAACATTTATTACTTCTCAAAGCATACTCCTTTAAACTGAAATTCTATCTTCTTTTCTTACTTTACTTCTTCACTTTTCAATTTACTTATTACTTCTCAAAGCATAATACTTAAAACTGAAATTCTATCTTCTTTTCTTACTTTACTTCTTCACTTTTCAAAATACTTATTACTTCTCAAAGCATACTCCTTAAAACTGAAATTCTATCTTCTTTTCTTACTTTACTTCTTCACTTTTCAAAACATTTATTACTTCTCAAAGCATACTCCTTTAAACTGAAATTCTATCTTCTTTTCTTACTTTACTTCTTCACTTTTCAATTTACTTATTACTTCTCAAAGCATAATACTTAAAACTGAAATTCTATCTTCTTTTCTTACTTTACTTCTTCACTTTTCAAAATACTTATTACTTCTCAAAGCATACTCCTTAAAACTGAAATTCTATCTTCTTTTCTTACTTTACTTCTTCACTTTTCTAAATACTTATTACTTATCAAAGCATACTCCTTAAAACTGAAATTCTATCTTCTTTTCTTACTTTACTTCTTCACTTTTCAAAATACTTATTACTTCTCAAAGCATACTCCTTAAAACTTAAACTCTATCTTCTTTTCTTACTTTACTTTTTGACTTTTCGAAATACTTATTACTTATCAAAGCATACTCCTTAAAACTGAAATTCTATCTTCTTTTCTTACTTTACTTCTTCACTTTTCAATTTACTTATTACTTCTCAAAGCATAATACTTAAAACTGAAATTCTATCTTCTTTTCTTACTTTACTTCTTCACTTTTCAAAATACTTATTACTTCTCAAAGCATACTCCTTAAAACTGAAACTCTATCTTCTTTTCTTTTTTATTTCTTCACTTTTCTAAATACTTATTACTTCTCAAAGCATACTCCTTAAAACTGAAATTCTATCTTCTTTTCTTTTTTATTTCTTCACTTTTCTAAATACTTATTACTTCTCAAAGCATACTCCTTAAAACTGAAACTCTATCTTCTTTTCTTTTTTATTTCTTCACTTTTCAAAACATTTATTACTTCTCAAAGCATACTCCTTAAAACTGAAATTCTATCTTCTTTTCTTACTTTACTTCTTCACTTTTCAAAATACTTATTACTTCTCAAAGCATACTCCTTAAAACTGAAATTCTATCTTCTTTTCTTACTTTACTTCTTCACTTTTCAAAACATTTATTACTTCTCAAAGCATACTCCTTTAAACTGAAATTCTATCTTCTTTTCTTACTTTACTTCTTCACTTTTCAATTTACTTATTACTTCTCAAAGCATAATACTTAAAACTGAAATTCTATCTTCTTTTCTTACTTTACTTCTTCACTTTTCAAAATACTTATTACTTCTCAAAGCATACTCCTTAAAACTGAAATTCTATCTTCTTTTCTTACTTTACTTCTTCACTTTTCAAAATACTTATTACTTCTCAAAGCATACTCCTTAAAACTGAAATTCTATCTTCTTTTCTTACTTTACTTCTTCACTTTTCAAAATACTTATTACTTCTCAAAGCATACTCCTTAAAACTGAAATTCTATCTTCTTTTCTTACTTTACTTCTTCACTTTTCGAAATACTTATT
Organism: Loxodes magnus; assembly: GCA_946699065.1. Classification (NCBI taxonomy): domain Eukaryota; phylum Ciliophora; class Karyorelictea; order Loxodida; family Loxodidae; genus Loxodes; species Loxodes magnus. The sequence goes on along the minus strand of CAMPDV010002836.1, from coordinate 27,459 downwards.
ACTTCTCAAAGCATACTCCTTAAAACTGAAATTCTATCTTCTTTTCTTACTTTACTTCTTCACTTTTCAATTTACTTATTACTTCTCAAAGCATAATACTTAAAACTGAAATTCTATCTTCTTTTCTTACTTTACTTCTTCACTTTTCAAAATACTTATTACTTCTCAAAGCATACTCCTTAAAACTGAAACTCTATCTTCTTTTCTTTTTTATTTCTTCACTTTTCTAAATACTTATTACTTCTCAAAGCATACTCCTTAAAACTGAAATTCTATCTTCTTTTCTTTTTTATTTCTTCACTTTTCTAAATACTTATTACTTCTCAAAGCATACTCCTTAAAACTGAAACTCTATCTTCTTTTCTTTTTTATTTCTTCACTTTTCAAAATACTTATTACTTCTCAAAGCATACTCCTTAAAACTGAAATTCTATCTTCTTTTCTTACTTTACTTCTTCACTTTTCAAATTACTTATTACTTCTCAAAGCATACTCCTTAAAACTGAAATTCTACCTTTTTTTCTTACTTTACTTCTTCACTTTTCAATTTACTTATTACTTCTCAAAGCATACTCCTTTAAACTGAAACTCTATCTTCTTTTCTTACTTTACTTCTTCACTTTTCAAAACACTTATTACTTCTCAAAGCATAATACTTAAAACTGAAATTCTATCTTCTTTTCTTACTTTACTTATTCACTTTTCAAAATACTTATTACTTCTCAAAGCATACTCCTTAAAACTGAAATTCTATCTTCTTTTCTTACTTTACTTCTTCACTTTTCAAAATACTTATTACTTCTCAAAGCATACTCCTTTAAACTGAAATTCTATCTTCTTTTCTTACTTTACTTCTTCACTTTTCGAAATACTTATTACTTCTCAAAGCATACTCCTTTAAACTGAAATTCTATCTTCTTTTCTTACTTTACTTCTTCACTTTTCAAATTACTTATTACTTCTCAAAGCATACTCCTTAAAACTTAAATTCTATCTTCTTTTCTTACTTTACTTCTTCACTTTTCTAAATACTTATTACTTATCAAAGCATACTCCTTAAAACTGAAATTCTATCTTCTTTTCTTACTTTACTTCTTCACTTTTCAATTTACTTATTACTTATCAAAGCATACTCCTTTAAACTGAAATTCTATCTTCTTTTCTTACTTTACTTCTTCACTTTTCAATTTACTTATTACTTCTCAAAGCATACTCCTTAAAACTGAAATTCTACCTTTTTTTCTTACTTTACTTCTTCACTTTTCTAAATACTTAATACTTCTCAAAGCATAATACTTAAAACTGAAATTCTATCTTCTTTTCTTACTTTACTTCTTCACTTTTCAATTTACTTATTACTTCTCAAAGCATACTCCTTTAAACTGAAATTCTATCTTCTTTTCTTACTTTACTTCTTCACTTTTCAAAATACTTATTACTTCTCAAAGCATACTCCTTAAAACTGAAATTCTATCTTCTTTTCTTACTTTACTTCTTCACTTTTCAAAACATTTATTACTTCTCAAAGCATACTCCTTAAAACTGAAATTCTATCTTCTTTTCTTACTTTACTTCTTCACTTTTCAAAACATTTATTACTTCTCAAAGCATACTCCTTAAAACTGAAATTCTATCTTCTTTTCTTACTTTACTTCTTCACTTTTCAAAATACTTATTACTTCTCAAAGCATACTCCTTAAAACTGAAATTCTATCTTCTTTTCTTTTTTATTTCTTCACTTTTCTAAATACTTATTACTTCTCAAAGCATACTCCTTAAAACTGAAATTCTATCTTCTTTTCTTACTTTACTTCTTCACTTTTCAAAATACTTATTACTTCTCAAAGCATACTCCTTAAAACTTAAACTCTATCTTCTTTTCTTACTTTACTTTTTGACTTTTCGAAATACTTATTACTTATCAAAGCATACTCCTTAAAACTGAAATTCTATCTTCTTTTCTTACTTTACTTCTTCACTTTTCAATTTACTTATTACTTCTCAAAGCATAATACTTAAAACTGAAATTCTATCTTCTTTTCTTACTTTACTTCTTCACTTTTCAATTTACTTATTACTTCTCAAAGCATACTCCTTAAAACTGAAACTCTATCTTCTTTTCTTTTTTATTTCTTCACTTTTCTAAATACTTATTACTTCTCAAAGCATACTCCTTAAAACTGAAATTCTATCTTCTTTTCTTTTTTATTTCTTCACTTTTCTAAATACTTATTACTTCTCAAAGCATACTCCTTAAAACTGAAACTCTATCTTCTTTTCTTTTTTATTTCTTCACTTTTCAAAATACTTATTACTTCTCAAAGCATACTCCTTAAAACTGAAATTCTATCTTCTTTTCTTACTTTACTTCTTCACTTTTCAAATTACTTATTACTTCTCAAAGCATACTCCTTAAAACTGAAATTCTACCTTTTTTTCTTACTTTACTTCTTCACTTTTCAATTTACTTATTACTTCTCAAAGCATACTCCTTAAAACTGAAATTCTACCTTTTTTTCTTACTTTACTTCTTCACTTTTCAATTTACTTATTACTTCTCAAAGCATACTCCTTAAAACTGAAATTCTACCTTTTTTTCTTACTTTACTTCTTCACTTTTCAAATTACTTATTACTTCTCAAAGCATACTCCTTAAAACTGAAATTCTATCTTCTTTTCTTACTTTACTTCTTCACTTTTCAAAATACTTATTACTTCTCAAAGCATACTCCTTTAAACTGAAATTCTATCTTCTTTTCTTACTTTACTTCTTCACTTTTCGAAATACTTATTACTTCTCAAAGCATACTCCTTAAAACTGAAATTCTATCTTCTTTTCTTACTTTACTTCTTCACTTTTCAATTTACTTATTACTTCTCAAAGCATACTCCTTAAAACTGAAATTCTATCTTCTTTTCTTACTTTACTTCTTCACTTTTCTAAATACTTATTACTTCTCAAAGCATACTCCTTAAAACTGAAATTCTATCTTCTTTTCTTTTTTATTTCTTCACTTTTCAAAATACTTATTACTTCTCAAAGCATACTCCTTAAAACTGAAATTCTATCTTCTTTTCTTACTTTACTTCTTCACTTTTCTAAATACTTATTACTTCTCAAAGCATAATACTTAAAACTGAAACTCTATCTTCTTTTCTTACTTTACTTCTTCACTTTTCTAAATACTTATTACTTCTCAAAGCATACTCCTTTAAACTGAAATTCTATCTTCTTTTCTTACTTTACTTCTTCACTTTTCTAAATACTTATTACTTCTCAAAGCATACTCCTTAAAACTGAAATTCTATCTTCTTTTCTTACTTTACTTCTTCACTTTTCAAATTACTTATTACTTCTCAAAGCATACTCCTTAAAACTTAAACTCTATCTTCTTTTCTTACTTTACTTCTTCACTTTTCAATTTACTTATTACTTCTCAAAGCATACTCCTTAAAACTGAAACTCTATCTTCTTTTCTTACTTTACTTCTTCACTTTTCAATTTACTTATTACTTCTCAAAGCATAATACTTAAAACTGAAATTCTACCTTTTTTTCTTACTTTACTTCTTCACTTTTCTAAATACTTATTACTTCTCAAAGCATACTCCTTAAAACTGAAATTCTATCTTCTTTTCTTACTTTACTTCTTCACTTTTCAAAATACTTATTACTTCTCAAAGCATACTCCTTAAAACTGAAATTCTATCTTCTTTTCTTACTTTACTTCTTCACTTTTCAAAATACTTATTACTTCTCAAAGCATACTCCTTAAAACTGAAATTCTATCTTCTTTTCTTACTTTACTTCTTCACTTTTCAAAACACTTATTACTTCTCAAAGCATAATACTTAAAACTGAAATTCTATCTTCTTTTCTTACTTTACTTATTCACTTTTCAAAATACTTATTACTTCTCAAAGCATAATACTTAAAACTGAAATTCTATCTTCTTTTCTTACTTTACTTATTCACTTTTCAAAATACTTATTACTTCTCAAAGCATACTCCTTAAAACTGAAATTCTATCTTCTTTTCTTACTTTACTTCTTCACTTTTCGAAATACTTATTACTTCTCAAAGCATACTCCTTAAAACTGAAATTCTATCTTCTTTTCTTACTTTACTTCTTCACTTTTCAATTTACTTATTACTTCTCAAAGCATACTCCTTAAAACTGAAACTCTATCTTCTTTTCTTTTTTATTTCTTCACTTTTCTAAATACTTATTACTTCTCAAAGCATACTCCTTAAAACTGAAATTCTATCTTCTTTTCTTACTTTACTTCTTCACTTTTCAAATTACTTATTACTTCTCAAAGCATACTCCTTAAAACTGAAACTCTACCTTCTTTTCTTACTTTACTTCTTCACTTTTCAATTTACTTATTACTTCTCAAAGCATACTCCTTAAAACTGAAATTCTACCTTTTTTTCTTACTTTACTTCTTCACTTTTCAAAATACTTATTACTTCTCAAAGCATACTCCTTAAAACTGAAATTCTATCTTCTTTTCTTACTTTACTTCTTCACTTTTCTAAATACTTATTACTTCTCAAAGCATACTCCTTAAAACTGAAATTCTATCTTCTTTTCTTACTTTACTTCTTCACTTTTCAATTTACTTATTACTTCTCAAAGCATACTCCTTAAAACTGAAATTCTATCTTCTTTTCTTACTTTACTTCTTCACTTTTCTAAATACTTATTACTTCTCAAAGCATACTCCTTTAAACTGAAATTCTATCTTCTTTTCTTACTTTACTTCTTCACTTTTCGAAATACTTATTACTTATCAAAGCATACTCCTTTAAACCTAAACTCTATCTTCTTTTCTTACTTTACTTCTTCACTTTTCGAAATACTTATTACTTATCAAAGCATACTCCTTTAAACCTAAACTCTATCTTCTTTTCTTACTTTACTTCTTCACTTTTCAAAATACTTATTACTTCTCAAAGCATACTCCTTTAAACTGAAATTCTATCTTCTTTTCTTACTTTACTTCTTCACTTTTCAAAATACTTATTACTTCTCAAAGCATACTCCTTAAAACTGAAATTCTATCTTCTTTTCTTACTTTACTTCTTCACTTTTCAAAATACTTATTACTTCTCAAAGCATACTCCTTAAAACTGAAATTCTATCTTCTTTTCTTACTTTACTTCTTCACTTTTCAAAATACTTATTACTTCTCAAAGCATACTCCTTAAAACTGAAACTCTATCTTCTTTTCTTACTTTACTTCTTCACTTTTCAATTTACTTATTACTTCTCAAAGCATACTCCTTTAAACTGAAATTCTATCTTCTTTTCTTACTTTACTTCTTCACTTTTCAAAATACTTATTACTTCTCAAAGCATACTCCTTAAAACTGAAATTCTATCTTCTTTTCTTACTTTACTTCTTCACTTTTCAAAATACTTATTACTTCTCAAAGCATACTCCTTTAAACTGAAATTCTATCTTCTTTTCTTACTTTACTTCTTCACTTTTCAAAACATTTATTACTTCTCAAAGCATACTCCTTAAAACTGAAATTCTATCTTCTTTTCTTACTTTACTTCTTCACTTTTCAATTTACTTATTACTTCTCAAAGCATACTCCTTTAAACTGAAACTCTACCTTCTTTTCTTACTTTACTTCTTCACTTTTCAAAATACTTATTACTTCTCAAAGCATACTCCTTAAAACTGAAATTCTACCTTTTTTTCTTACTTTACTTCTTCACTTTTCAAAATACTTATTACTTCTCAAAGCATACTCCTTAAAACTGAAATTCTATCTTCTTTTCTTTTTTATTTCTTCACTTTTCAAAATACTTATTACTTCTCAAAGCATACTCCTTAAAACTGAAATTCTATCTTCTTTTCTTACTTTACTTCTTCACTTTTCTAAATACTTATTACTTCTCAAAGCATAATACTTAAAACTGAAACTCTATCTTCTTTTCTTACTTTACTTCTTCACTTTTCTAAATACTTATTACTTCTCAAAGCATACTCCTTTAAACTGAAATTCTATCTTCTTTTCTTACTTTACTTCTTCACTTTTCTAAATACTTATTACTTCTCAAAGCATACTCCTTAAAACTGAAATTCTATCTTCTTTTCTTACTTTACTTCTTCACTTTTCAAAATACTTATTACTTCTCAAAGCATACTCCTTAAAACTGAAATTCTATATTCTTTTCTTACTTTACTTCTTCACTTTTCGAAATACTTATTACTTCTCAAAGCATACTCCTTAAAACTGAAATTCTATCTTCTTTTCTTACTTTACTTCTTCACTTTTCGAAATACTTATTACCTCTCAAAGCATACTCCTTAAAACTGAAACTCTATCTTCTTTTCTTTTTTATTTCTTCACTTTTCAATTTACTTATTACTTCTCAAAGCATACTCCTTTAAACTTAAACTCTATCTTCTTTTCTTACTTTACTTCTTCACTTTTCAAAATACTTATTACTTCTCAAAGCATACTCCTTTAAACTTAAACTCTATCTTCTTTTCTTACTTTACTTCTTCACTTTTCAATTTACTTATTACTTCTCAAAGCATACTCCTTAAAACTGAAATTCTATCTTCTTTTCTTACTTTACTTCTTCACTTTTCAATTTACTTATTACTTATCAAAGCATACTCCTTTAAACTGAAATTCTATCTTCTTTTCTTACTTTACTTCTTCACTTTTCAATTTACTTATTACTTATCAAAGCATACTCCTTTAAACCTAAACTCTATCTTCTTTTCTTACTTTACTTCTTCACTTTTCGAAATACTTATTACTTATCAAAGCATACTCCTTTAAACCTAAACTCTATCTTCTTTTCTTACTTTACTTCTTCACTTTTCTAAATACTTATTACTTCTCAAAGCATACTCCTTTAAACTTAAACTCTATCTTCTTTTCTTACTTTACTTCTTCACTTTTCAAAATACTTATTACTTCTCAAAGCATAATACTTTAAACTTAAACTCTATCTTCTTTTCTTACTTTACTTCTTCACTTTTCAATTTACTTATTACTTCTCAAAGCATACTCCTTAAAACTGAAATTCTATCTTCTTTTCTTACTTTACTTCTTCACTTTTCAAAACATTTATTACTTCTCAAAGCATACTCCTTAAAACTGAAATTCTATCTTCTTTTCTTACTTTACTTCTTCACTTTTCAAAACATTTATTACTTCTCAAAGCATACTCCTTAAAACTGAAATTCTATCTTCTTTTCTTACTTTACTTCTTCACTTTTCTAAATACTTATTACTTCTCAAAGCATACTCCTTAAAACTGAAATTCTATCTTCTTTTCTTACTTTACTTCTTCACTTTTCAATTTACTTATTACTTCTCAAAGCATAATACTTAAAAATGAAACTCTATCTACTTTTCTTACTTTACTTCTTCACTTTTCAATTTACTTATTACTTCTCAAAGCATACTCCTTAAAACTGAAATTCTATCTTCTTTTCTTACTTTACTTCTTCACTTTTCAATTTACTTATTACTTCTCAAAGCATACTCCTTAAAACTGAAATTCTATCTTCTTTTCTTACTTTACTTCTTCACTTTTCAAAATACTTATTACTTCTCAAAGCATACTCCTTAAAACTGAAACTCTATCTTCTTTTCTTACTTTACTTCTTCACTTTTCAAAACATTTATTACTTCTCAAAGCATACTCCTTTAAACTGAAATTCTATCTTCTTTTCTTACTTTACTTCTTCACTTTTCGAAATACTTATTACTTATCAAAGCATACTCCTTTAAACTGAAATTCTATCTTCTTTTCTTACTTTACTTCTTCACTTTTCAAAACATTTATTACTTCTCAAAGCATACTCCTTTAAACTGAAATTCTATATTCTTTTCTTACTTTACTTCTTCACTTTTCAATTTACTTATTACTTCTCAAAGCATACTCCTTTAAACTGAAACTCTACCTTCTTTTCTTACTTTACTTCTTCACTTTTCAAAATACTTATTACTTCTCAAAGCATACTCCTTAAAACTGAAATTCTATATTCTTTTCTTACTTTACTTCTTCACTTTTCGAAATACTTATTACTTCTCAAAGCATACTCCTTAAAACTGAAATTCTATCTTCTTTTCTTACTTTACTTCTTCACTTTTCAAAATACTTATTACTTCTCAAAGCATACTCCTTAAAACAGAAACTCTATCTTCTTTTCTTACTTTACTTCTTCACTTTTCAAAACATTTATTACTTCTCAAAGCATACTCCTTAAAACTGAAATTCTATCTTCTTTTCTTACTTTACTTCTTCACTTTTCAAAATACTTATTACTTCTCAAAGCATACTCCTTAAAACTGAAATTCTATATTCTTTTCTTACTTTACTTCTTCACTTTTCGAAATACTTATTACTTCTCAAAGCATACTCCTTAAAACTGAAATTCTATCTTCTTTTCTTACTTTACTTCTTCACTTTTCAAAACATTTATTACTTCTCAAAGCATACTCCTTAAAACTGAAATTCTATCTTTTTTTCTTACTTTACTTCTTCACTTTTCAAAATACTTATTACTTCTCAAAGCATACTCCTTAAAACTGAAATTCTATATTCTTTTCTTACTTTACTTCTTCACTTTTCGAAATACTTATTACTTCTCAAAGCATACTCCTTTAAACTTAAACTCTATCTTCTTTTCTTACTTTACTTCTTCACTTTTCAAAACATTTATTACTTCTCAAAGCATACTCCTTAAAACTGAAATTCTATCTTCTTTTCTTACTTTACTTCTTCACTTTTCAAAATACTTATTACTTCTCAAAGCATACTCCTTAAAACTGAAATTCTATATTCTTTTCTTACTTTACTTCTTCACTTTTCGAAATACTTATTACTTCTCAAAGCATACTCCTTAAAACTGAAATTCTATCTTCTTTTCTTACTTTACTTCTTCACTTTTCGAAATACTTATTACCTCTCAAAGCATACTCCTTAAAACTGAAACTCTATCTTCTTTTCTTTTTTATTTCTTCACTTTTCAATTTACTTATTACTTCTCAAAGCATACTCCTTTAAACTTAAACTCTATCTTCTTTTCTTACTTTACTTCTTCACTTTTCAAAATACTTATTACTTCTCAAAGCATACTCCTTTAAACTTAAACTCTATCTTCTTTTCTTACTTTACTTCTTCACTTTTCAAAATACTTATTACTTCTCAAAGCATACTCCTTTAAACTTAAACTCTATCTTCTTTTCTTACTTTACTTCTTCACTTTTCAATTTACTTATTACTTCTCAAAGCATACTCCTTAAAACTGAAATTCTATCTTCTTTTCTTACTTTACTTCTTCACTTTTCAATTTACTTATTACTTATCAAAGCATACTCCTTTAAACTGAAATTCTATCTTCTTTTCTTACTTTACTTCTTCACTTTTCAATTTACTTATTACTTATCAAAGCATACTCCTTTAAACCTAAACTCTATCTTCTTTTCTTACTTTACTTCTTCACTTTTCGAAATACTTATTACTTATCAAAGCATACTCCTTTAAACCTAAACTCTATCTTCTTTTCTTACTTTACTTCTTCACTTTTCTAAATACTTATTACTTCTCAAAGCATACTCCTTTAAACTTAAACTCTATCTTCTTTTCTTACTTTACTTCTTCACTTTTCAAAATACTTATTACTTCTCAAAGCATAATACTTTAAACTTAAACTCTATCTTCTTTTCTTACTTTACTTCTTCACTTTTCAATTTACTTATTACTTCTCAAAGCATACTCCTTAAAACTGAAATTCTATCTTCTTTTCTTACTTTACTTCTTCACTTTTCAAAACATTTATTACTTCTCAAAGCATACTCCTTAAAACTGAAATTCTATCTTCTTTTCTTACTTTACTTCTTCACTTTTCAAAACATTTATTACTTCTCAAAGCATACTCCTTAAAACTGAAATTCTATCTTCTTTTCTTACTTTACTTCTTCACTTTTCTAAATACTTATTACTTCTCAAAGCATACTCCTTAAAACTGAAATTCTATCTTCTTTTCTTACTTTACTTCTTCACTTTTCAATTTACTTATTACTTCTCAAAGCATAATACTTAAAAATGAAACTCTATCTACTTTTCTTACTTTACTTCTTCACTTTTCAATTTACTTATTACTTCTCAAAGCATACTCCTTAAAACTGAAATTCTATCTTCTTTTCTTACTTTACTTCTTCACTTTTCAATTTACTTATTACTTCTCAAAGCATACTCCTTAAAACTGAAATTCTATCTTCTTTTCTTACTTTACTTCTTCACTTTTCAAAATACTTATTACTTCTCAAAGCATACTCCTTAAAACTGAAACTCTATCTTCTTTTCTTACTTTACTTCTTCACTTTTCAAAACATTTATTACTTCTCAAAGCATACTCCTTTAAACTGAAATTCTATCTTCTTTTCTTACTTTACTTCTTCACTTTTCGAAATACTTATTACTTATCAAAGCATACTCCTTTAAACTGAAATTCTATCTTCTTTTCTTACTTTACTTCTTCACTTTTCAAAACATTTATTACTTCTCAAAGCATACTCCTTTAAACTGAAATTCTATATTCTTTTCTTACTTTACTTCTTCACTTTTCAATTTACTTATTACTTCTCAAAGCATACTCCTTTAAACTGAAACTCTACCTTCTTTTCTTACTTTACTTCTTCACTTTTCAAAATACTTATTACTTCTCAAAGCATACTCCTTAAAACTGAAATTCTATATTCTTTTCTTACTTTACTTCTTCACTTTTCGAAATACTTATTACTTCTCAAAGCATACTCCTTAAAACTGAAATTCTATCTTCTTTTCTTACTTTACTTCTTCACTTTTCAAAATACTTATTACTTCTCAAAGCATACTCCTTAAAACAGAAACTCTATCTTCTTTTCTTACTTTACTTCTTCACTTTTCAAAACATTTATTACTTCTCAAAGCATACTCCTTAAAACTGAAATTCTATCTTCTTTTCTTACTTTACTTCTTCACTTTTCAAAATACTTATTACTTCTCAAAGCATACTCCTTAAAACTGAAATTCTATATTCTTTTCTTACTTTACTTCTTCACTTTTCGAAATACTTATTACTTCTCAAAGCATACTCCTTAAAACTGAAATTCTATCTTCTTTTCTTACTTTACTTCTTCACTTTTCAAAACATTTATTACTTCTCAAAGCATACTCCTTAAAACTGAAATTCTATCTTTTTTTCTTACTTTACTTCTTCACTTTTCAAAATACTTATTACTTCTCAAAGCATACTCCTTAAAACTGAAATTCTATATTCTTTTCTTACTTTACTTCTTCACTTTTCGAAATACTTATTACTTCTCAAAGCATACTCCTTAAAACTGAAACTCTATCTTCTTTTCTTACTTTACTTCTTCACTTTTCAAAACATTTATTACTTCTCAAAGCATACTCCTTAAAACTGAAATTCTATCTTCTTTTCTTACTTTACTTCTTCACTTTTCAAAATACTTATTACTTCTCAAAGCATACTCCTTAAAACTGAAATTCTATATTCTTTTCTTACTTTACTTCTTCACTTTTCGAAATACTTATTACTTCTCAAAGCATACTCCTTAAAACTGAAATTCTATCTTCTTTTCTTACTTTACTTCTTCACTTTTCGAAATACTTATTACCTCTCAAAGCATACTCCTTAAAACTGAAACTCTATCTTCTTTTCTTTTTTATTTCTTCACTTTTCAATTTACTTATTACTTCTCAAAGCATACTCCTTTAAACTTAAACTCTATCTTCTTTTCTTACTTTACTTCTTCACTTTTCAAAATACTTATTACTTCTCAAAGCATACTCCTTTAAACTTAAACTCTATCTTCTTTTCTTACTTTACTTCTTCACTTTTCAATTTACTTATTACTTCTCAAAGCATACTCCTTAAAACTGAAATTCTATCTTCTTTTCTTACTTTACTTCTTCACTTTTCAATTTACTTATTACTTATCAAAGCATACTCCTTTAAACTGAAATTCTATCTTCTTTTCTTACTTTACTTCTTCACTTTTCAATTTACTTATTACTTATCAAAGCATACTCCTTTAAACCTAAACTCTATCTTCTTTTCTTACTTTACTTCTTCACTTTTCGAAATACTTATTACTTATCAAAGCATACTCCTTTAAACCTAAACTCTATCTTCTTTTCTTACTTTACTTCTTCACTTTTCTAAATACTTATTACTTCTCAAAGCATACTCCTTTAAACTTAAACTCTATCTTCTTTTCTTACTTTACTTCTTCACTTTTCAAAATACTTATTACTTCTCAAAGCATAATACTTTAAACTTAAACTCTATCTTCTTTTCTTACTTTACTTCTTCACTTTTCGAAATACTTATTACTTCTCAAAGCATACTCCTTAAAACTGAAATTCTATCTTCTTTTCTTACTTTACTTCTTCACTTTTCAATTTACTTATTACTTATCAAAGCATACTCCTTTAAACTGAAATTCTATCTTCTTTTCTTACTTTACTTCTTCACTTTTCGAAATACTTATTACTTATCAAAGCATACTCCTTTAAACCTAAACTCTATCTTCTTTTCTTACTTTACTTCTTCACTTTTCTAAATACTTATTACTTCTCAAAGCATACTCCTTAAAACTGAAATTCTATCTTCTTTTCTTACTTTACTTTCTCACTTTTCGAAATACTTATTACTTCTCAAAGCATACTCCTTAAAACTGAAATTCTATCTTCTTTTCTTACTTTACTTCTTCACTTTTCAATTTACTTATTACTTCTCAAAGCATACTCCTTAAAACTGAAATTCTATCTTCTTTTCTTACTTTACTTCTTCACTTTTCAAAACATTTATTACTTCTCAAAGCATACTCCTTAAAACTGAAATTCTATCTTCTTTTCTTACTTTACTTCTTCACTTTTCAAAACATTTATTACTTCTCAAAGCATACTCCTTAAAACTGAAATTCTATCTTCTTTTCTTACTTTACTTCTTCACTTTTCTAAATACTTATTACTTCTCAAAGCATACTCCTTAAAACTGAAATTCTATCTTCTTTTCTTACTTTACTTCTTCACTTTTCAATTTACTTATTACTTCTCAAAGCATAATACTTAAAAATGAAACTCTATCTACTTTTCTTACTTTACTTCTTCACTTTTCAATTTACTTATTACTTCTCAAAGCATACTCCTTAAAACTGAAATTCTATCTTCTTTTCTTACTTTACTTCTTCACTTTTCAATTTACTTATTACTTCTCAAAGCATACTCCTTAAAACTGAAATTCTATCTTCTTTTCTTACTTTACTTCTTCACTTTTCAATTTACTTATTACTTCTCAAAGCATACTCCTTAAAACTGAAATTCTATCTTCTTTTCTTACTTTACTTCTTCACTTTTCAAAACATTTATTACTTCTCAAAGCATACTCCTTTAAACTGAAATTCTATCTTCTTTTCTTACTTTACTTCTTCACTTTTCGAAATACTTATTACTTCTCAAAGCATACTCCTTAAAACTGAAATTCTATCTTCTTTTCTTACTTTACTTCTTCACTTTTCAAAATACTTATTACTTCTCAAAGCATACTCCTTAAAACTGAAATTCTATCTTTTTTTCTTACTTTACTTCTTCACTTTTCGAAATACTTATTACTTCTCAAAGCATACTCCTTAAAACTGAAATTCTATCTTCTTTTCTTACTTTACTTCTTCACTTTTCAATTTACTTATTACTTCTCAAAGCATACTCCTTAAAACTGAAATTCTATCTTCTTTTCTTACTTTACTTCTTCACTTTTCAAAACATTTATTACTTCTCAAAGCATACTCCTTTAAACTGAAATTCTATCTTCTTTTCTTACTTTACTTCTTCACTTTTCAAAATACTTATTACTTCTCAAAGCATACTCCTTAAAACTGAAATTCTATCTTTTTTTCTTACTTTACTTCTTCACTTTTCGAAATACTTATTACTTCTCAAAGCATACTCCTTAAAACTGAAATTCTATCTTCTTTTCTTACTTTACTTCTTCACTTTTCAATTTACTTATTACTTCTCAAAGCATAATACTTAAAAATGAAACTCTATCTACTTTTCTTACTTTACTTCTTCACTTTTCAATTTACTTATTACTTCTCAAAGCATACTCCTTAAAACTGAAATTCTATCTTCTTTTCTTACTTTACTTCTTCACTTTTCAATTTACTTATTACTTCTCAAAGCATACTCCTTAAAACTGAAATTCTATCTTCTTTTCTTACTTTACTTCTTCACTTTTCAAAACATTTATTACTTCTCAAAGCATACTCCTTTAAACTGAAATTCTATCTTCTTTTCTTACTTTACTTCTTCACTTTTCGAAATACTTATTACTTCTCAAAGCATACTCCTTAAAACTGAAATTCTATCTTCTTTTCTTACTTTACTTCTTCACTTTTCAAAATACTTATTACTTCTCAAAGCATACTCCTTAAAACTGAAATTCTATCTTCTTTTCTTACTTTACTTCTTCACTTTTCGAAATACTTATTACTTCTCAAAGCATACTCCTTAAAACTGAAATTCTATCTTCTTTTCTTACTTTACTTCTTCACTTTTCAAAATACTTATTACTTCTCAAAGCATACTCCTTAAAACTGAAATTCTATCTTTTTTTCTTACTTTACTTCTTCACTTTTCGAAATACTTATTACTTCTCAAAGCATACTCCTTAAAACTGAAATTCTATCTTCTTTTCTTACTTTACTTCTTCACTTTTCAATTTACTTATTACTTCTCAAAGCATACTCCTTAAAACTGAAATTCTATCTTCTTTTCTTACTTTACTTCTTCACTTTTCAAAACATTTATTACTTCTCAAAGCATACTCCTTTAAACTGAAATTCTATCTTCTTTTCTTACTTTACTTCTTCACTTTTCAAAATACTTATTACTTCTCAAAGCATACTCCTTAAAACTGAAATTCTATCTTCTTTTCTTACTTTACTTTCTCACTTTTCGAAATACTTATTACTTCTCAAAGCATACTCCTTAAAACTGAAATTCTATCTTCTTTTCTTACTTTACTTCTTCACTTTTCTAAATACTTATTACTTCTCAAAGCATACTCCTTAAAACTGAAATTCTATCTTCTTTTCTTACTTTACTTTCTCACTTTTCGAAATACTTATTACTTCTCAAAGCATACTCCTTAAAACTGAAATTCTATCTTCTTTTCTTACTTTACTTCTTCACTTTTCAATTTACTTATTACTTCTCAAAGCATACTCCTTAAAACTGAAATTCTATCTTCTTTTCTTACTTTACTTCTTCACTTTTCAAAACATTTATTACTTCTCAAAGCATACTCCTTAAAACTGAAATTCTATCTTCTTTTCTTACTTTACTTCTTCACTTTTCAAAATACTTATTACTTCTCAAAGCATACTCCTTATAACTGAAACTCTATCTTCTTTTCTTTTTTATTTCTTCACTTTTCAAAATACTTATTACTTCTCAAAGCATACTCCTTAAAACTGAAATTCTATCTTCTTTTCTTACTTTACTTCTTCACTTTTCGAAATACTTATTACTTCTCAAAGCATACTCCTTAAAACTGAAATTCTATCTTCTTTTCTTACTTTACTTCTTCACTTTTCAAAATACTTATTACTTCTCAAAGCATACTCCTTAAAACTGAAATTCTATCTTATTTTCTTTTTTATTTCTTCACTTTTCAATTTACTTATTACTTCTCAAAGCATACTCCTTTAAACTGAAATTCTATCTTCTTTTCTTACTTTACTTCTTCACTTTTCGAAATACTTATTACTTCTCAAAGCATACTCCTTTAAACTGAAATTCTATCTTCTTTTCTTACTTTACTTCTTCACTTTTCTAAATACTTATTACTTCTCAAAGCATACTCCTTAAAACTGAAACTCTATCTTCTTTTCTTACTTTACTTCTTCACTTTTCAATTTACTTATTACTTCTCAAAGCATAATACTTAAAACTGAAATTCTACCTTCTTTTCTTACTTTACTTCTTCACTTTTCTAAATACTTATTACTTCTCAAAGCATACTCCTTAAAACTGAAATTCTATCTTCTTTTCTTACTTTACTTCTTCACTTTTCAAAATACTTATTACTTATCAAAGCATAATACTTAAAACTGAAATTCTATCTTCTTTTCTTACTTTACTTCTTCACTTTTCAATTTACTTATTACTTCTCAAAGCATACTCCTTAAAACTGAAACTCTATCTTTTTTTCTTACTTTACTTCTTCACTTTTCGAAATACTTATTACTTCTCAAAGCATATTCCTTAAAACTGAAACTCTATCTTCTTTTCTTTTTTATTTCTTCACTTTTCGAAATACTTATTACTTCTCAAAGCATACTCCTTTAAACTGAAATTCTATCTTCTTTTCTTACTTTACTTCTTCACTTTTCAAATTACTTATTACTTCTCAAAGCATAATACTTAAAACTGAAACTCTATCTTCTTTTCTTACTTTACTTCTTCACTTTTCAATTTACTTATTACTTCTCAAAGCATACTCCTTAAAACTGAAACTCTATCTTCTTTTCTTACTTTACTTCTTCACTTTTCAAAATACTTATTACTTCTCAAAGCATACTCCTTAAAACTGAAATTCTATCTTCTTTTCTTACTTTACTTCTTCACTTTTCGAAATACTTATTACTTCTCAAAGCATACTCCTTAAAACTGAAATTCTATCTTCTTTTCTTACTTTACTTCTTCACTTTTCAAAATACTTATTACTTCTCAAAGCATACTCCTTTAAACTTAAACTCTATCTTCTTTTCTTACTTTACTTCTTCACTTTTCAATTTACTTATTACTTCTCAAAGCATACTCCTTTAAACTGAAATTCTACCTTCTTTTCTTACTTTACTTCTTCACTTTTCAAAATACTTATTACTTCTCAAAGCATACTCCTTAAAACTGAAATTCTATCTTCTTTTCTTACTTTACTTCTTCACTTTTCGAAATACTTATTACTTCTCAAAGCATACTCCTTAAAACTGAAATTCTATCTTCTTTTCTTACTTTACTTCTTCACTTTTCAAAATACTTATTACTTCTCAAAGCATACTCCTTTAAACTTAAACTCTATCTTCTTTTCTTACTTTACTTCTTCACTTTTCAATTTACTTATTACTTCTCAAAGCATACTCCTTTAAACTGAAACTCTACCTTCTTTTCTTACTTTACTTCTTCACTTTTCTAAATACTTATTACTTCTCAAAGCATACTCCTTAAAACTTAAATTCTATCTTCTTTTCTTACTTTACTTCTTCACTTTTCGAAATACTTATTACTTCTCAAAGCATACTCCTTTAAACTGAAATTCTATCTTCTTTTCTTACTTTACTTCTTCACTTTTCAATTTACTTATTACTTCTCAAAGCATAATACTTAAAAATGAAACTCTATCTTCTTTTCTTACTTTACTTCTTCACTTTTCAATTTACTTATTACTTCTCAAAGCATACTCCTTTAAACTGAAATTCTATCTTCTTTTCTTACTTTACTTCTTCACTTTTCAAAATACTTATTACTTCTCAAAGCATACTCCTTAAAACTGAAATTCTATCTTCTTTTCTTACTTTACTTCTTCACTTTTCAAAATACTTATTACTTCTCAAAGCATACTCCTTAAAACAGAAACTCTATCTTCTTTTCTTACTTTACTTCTTCACTTTTCAATTTACTTATTACTTCTCAAAGCATACTCCTTTAAACTGAAATTCTATCTTCTTTTCTTACTTTACTTCTTCACTTTTCGAAATACTTATTACTTCTCAAAGCATACTCCTTAAAACTGAAATTCTATCTTCTTTTCTTACTTTACTTCTTCACTTTTCAATTTACTTATTACTTCTCAAAGCATACTCCTTAAAACTGAAATTCTATCTTCTTTTCTTACTTTACTTCTTCACTTTTCAAAATACTTATTACTTCTCAAAGCATACTCCTTAAAACTGAAATTCTATCTTCTTTTCTTACTTTACTTTTTACTTTTCGAAATACTTATTACTTCTCAAAGCATACTCCTTAAAACTGAAATTCTATCTTCTTTTCTTACTTTACTTATTCACTTTTCAAATTACTTATTACTTCTCAAAGCATACTCCTTAAAACTGAAACTCTATCTTCTTTTCTTACTTTACTTCTTCACTTTTCGAAATACTTATTACTTCTCAAAGCATACTCCTTAAAACTGAAATTCTATCTTCTTTTCTTACTTTACTTCTTCACTTTTCAATTTACTTATTACTTCTCAAAGCATACTCCTTAAAACTGAAATTCTATCTTCTTTTCTTACTTTACTTCTTCACTTTTCTAAATACTTATTACTTCTCAAAGCATACTCCTTTAAAAATAAACTCTATCTTCTTTTCTTACTTTACTTCTTCACTTTTCAAAATACTTATTACTTCTCAAAGCATAATACTTAAAACTGAAATTCTATCTTCTTTTCTTACTTTACTTCTTCACTTTTCAAAATACTTATTACTTCTCAAAGCATACTCCTTTAAACTGAAATTCTATCTTCTTTTCTTACTTTACTTCTTCACTTTTCGAAATACTTATTACTTCTCAAAGCATACTCCTTAAAACTGAAATTCTATCTTCTTTTCTTACTTTACTTCTTCACTTTTCGAAATACTTATTACTTATCAAAGCATACTCCTTTAAACCTAAACTCTATCTTCTTTTCTTACTTTACTTCTTCACTTTTCTAAATACTTATTACTTCTCAAAGCATACTCCTTAAAACTGAAATTCTATCTTCTTTTCTTACTTTACTTCTTCACTTTTCAATTTACTTATTACTTCTCAAAGCATAATACTTAAAAATGAAACTCTATCTACTTTTCTTACTTTACTTCTTCACTTTTCAATTTACTTATTACTTCTCAAAGCATACTCCTTAAAACTGAAATTCTATCTTCTTTTCTTACTTTACTTCTTCACTTTTCTAAATACTTATTACTTCTCAAAGCATACTCCTTTAAACTGAAATTCTATCTTCTTTTCTTACTTTACTTCTTCACTTTTCAAAATACTTATTACTTCTCAAAGCATAATACTTAAAACAGAAACTCTATCTTCTTTTCTTACTTTACTTCTTCACTTTTCAATTTACTTATTACTTCTCAAAGCATACTCCTTTAAACTGAAATTCTATCTTCTTTTCTTACTTTACTTCTTCACTTTTCGAAATACTTATTACTTCTCAAAGCATACTCCTTAAAACTGAAATTCTATCTTTTTTTCTTACTTT
Organism: Loxodes magnus; assembly: GCA_946699065.1. Taxonomy (NCBI): domain Eukaryota; phylum Ciliophora; class Karyorelictea; order Loxodida; family Loxodidae; genus Loxodes; species Loxodes magnus. The sequence goes on along the minus strand of CAMPDV010002836.1, from coordinate 8,143 downwards.
ACTTCTTCACTTTTCAAAACATTTATTACTTCTCAAAGCATACTCCTTTAAACTGAAATTCTATATTCTTTTCTTACTTTACTTCTTCACTTTTCAATTTACTTATTACTTCTCAAAGCATACTCCTTAAAACTGAAATTCTATCTCTTTTCTTACTTTACTTCTTCACTTTTCAATTTACTTATTACTTCTCAAAGCATAATACTTAAAACTGAAATTCTATCTTCTTTTCTTACTTTACTTCTTCACTTTTCAAAATACTTATTACTTCTCAAAGCATACTCCTTAAAACTGAAATTCTATCTTCTTTTCTTACTTTACTTCTTCACTTTTCGAAATACTTATTACTTCTCAAAGCATACTCCTTTAAACTGAAACTCTATCTTCTTTTCTTACTTTACTTCTTCACTTTTCAATTTACTTATTACTTCTCAAAGCATACTCCTTAAAACTGAAATTCTATCTTCTTTTCTTACTTTACTTCTTCACTTTTCAAAACATTTATTACTTCTCAAAGCATACTCCTTAAAACTGAAATTCTATCTTCTTTTCTTACTTTACTTCTTCACTTTTCGAAATACTTATTACTTCTCAAAGCATACTCCTTAAAACTGAAACTCTATCTTCTTTTCTTACTTTACTTCTTCACTTTTCAAAACATTTATTACTTCTCAAAGCATACTCCTTAAAACTGAAATTCTATCTTCTTTTCTTACTTTACTTCTTCACTTTTCAATTTACTTATTACTTCTCAAAGCATACTCCTTTAAACTGAAATTCTATCTTCTTTTCTTACTTTACTTCTTCACTTTTCAAAATACTTATTACTTCTCAAAGCATACTCCTTAAAACTGAAATTCTATCTTCTTTTCTTACTTTACTTCTTCACTTTTCAATTTACTTATTACTTCTCAAAGCATAATACTTAAAAATGAAACTCTATCTACTTTTCTTACTTTACTTCTTCACTTTTCAATTTACTTATTACTTCTCAAAGCATACTCCTTAAAACTGAAATTCTATCTTCTTTTCTTACTTTACTTCTTCACTTTTCTAAATACTTATTACTTCTCAAAGCATACTCCTTTAAACTGAAATTCTATCTTCTTTTCTTACTTTACTTCTTCACTTTTCAAAATACTTATTACTTCTCAAAGCATAATACTTAAAACAGAAACTCTATCTTCTTTTCTTACTTTACTTCTTCACTTTTCTAAATACTTATTACTTCTCAAAGCATACTCCTTTAAACTGAAATTCTATCTTCTTTTCTTACTTTACTTCTTCACTTTTCAATTTACTTATTACTTCTCAAAGCATACTCCTTAAAACTGAAATTCTATCTTCTTTTCTTACTTTACTTCTTCACTTTTCTAAATACTTATTACTTCTCAAAGCATACTCCTTTAAAACTAAACTCTATCTTCTTTTCTTACTTTACTTCTTCACTTTTCAAAATACTTATTACTTCTCAAAGCATAATACTTAAAACTGAAATTCTATCTTCTTTTCTTACTTTACTTCTTCACTTTTCAAAATACTTATTACTTCTCAAAGCATACTCCTTTAAACTGAAATTCTATCTTCTTTTCTTACTTTACTTCTTCACTTTTCTAAATACTTATTACTTCTCAAAGCATACTCCTTAAAACTGAAATTCTATCTTCTTTTCTTACTTTACTTATTCACTTTTCAAAATACTTATTACTTCTCAAAGCATACTCCTTAAAACTGAAATTCTATCTTCTTTTCTTACTTTACTTCTTCACTTTTCAAATTACTTATTACTTCTCAAAGCATACTCCTTAAAACTGAAATTCTATCTTCTTTTCTTACTTTACTTCTTCACTTTTCAAAATACTTATTACTTCTCAAAGCATACTCCTTAAAACTGAAATTCTATCTTCTTTTCTTACTTTACTTCTTCACTTTTCAAATTACTTATTACTTCTCAAAGCATAATACTTAAAACTGAAATTCTATCTTCTTTTCTTACTTTACTTCTTCACTTTTCAAAATACTTATTACTTCTCAAAGCATAATACTTAAAACTGAAATTCTATCTTCTTTTCTTACTTTACTTCTTCACTTTTCGAAATACTTATTACTTATCAAAGCATACTCCTTTAAACTGAAATTCTATCTTCTTTTCTTACTTTACTTATTCACTTTTCAAAATTACTTATTACTTCTCAAAGCATACTCCTTAAAACTGAAATTCTATCTTCTTTTCTTACTTTACTTCTTCACTTTTCAAAACATTTATTACTTCTCAAAGCATACTCCTTAAAACTGAAATTCTATCTTCTTTTCTTACTTTACTTCTTCACTTTTCGAAATACTTATTACTTCTCAAAGCATACTCCTTAAAACTGAAATTCTATCTTCTTTTCTTACTTTACTTCTTCACTTTTCGAAATACTTATTACTTCTCAAAGCATACTCCTTAAAACTGAAATTCTATCTTCTTTTCTTACTTTACTTCTTCACTTTTCTAAATACTTATTACTTCTCAAAGCATAATACTTAAAACAGAAACTCTATCTTCTTTTCTTACTTTACTTCTTCACTTTTCAATTTACTTATTACTTCTCAAAGCATACTCCTTTAAACTGAAATTCTATCTTCTTTTCTTACTTTACTTCTTCACTTTTCGAAATACTTATTACTTCTCAAAGCATACTCCTTAAAACTGAAATTCTATCTTCTTTTCTTACTTTACTTCTTCACTTTTCGAAATACTTATTACTTCTCAAAGCATACTCCTTAAAACTGAAATTCTATCTTCTTTTCTTACTTTACTTCTTCACTTTTCGAAATACTTATTACTTCTCAAAGCATACTCCTTAAAACTGAAATTCTATCTTCTTTTCTTACTTTACTTCTTCACTTTTCGAAATACTTATTACTTCTCAAAGCATACTCCTTAAAACTGAAATTCTATCTTCTTTTCTTACTTTACTTCTTCACTTTTCGAAATACTTATTACTTCTCAAAGCATACTCCTTAAAACTGAAATTCTATCTTCTTTTCTTACTTTACTTCTTCACTTTTCGAAATACTTATTACTTATCAAAGCATACTCCTTAAAACTGAAATTCTATCTTCTTTTCTTACTTTACTTCTTCACTTTTCAAAATACTTATTACTTCTCAAAGCATAATACTTAAAACTGAAATTCTATCTTCTTTTCTTACTTTACTTCTTCACTTTTCAAAATACTTATTACTTCTCAAAGCATACTCCTTTAAACTGAAATTCTATCTTCTTTTCTTACTTTACTTCTTCACTTTTCGAAATACTTATTACTTATCAAAGCATACTCCTTTAAACTGAAATTCTATCTTCTTTTCTTACTTTACTTCTTCACTTTTCAAAATACTTATTACTTCTCAAAGCATAATACTTAAAACTGAAATTCTATCTTCTTTTCTTACTTTACTTCTTCACTTTTCGAAATACTTATTACTTCTCAAAGCATACTCCTTAAAACTGAAATTCTATCTTCTTTTCTTACTTTACTTCTTCACTTTTCAAAATACTTATTACTTCTCAAAGCATACTCCTTAAAACTGAAATTCTATCTTCTTTTCTTACTTTACTTCTTCACTTTTCAATTTACTTATTACTTCTCAAAGCATACTCCTTAAAACTGAAATTCTATCTTCTTTTCTTACTTTACTTCTTCACTTTTCAAAATACTTATTACTTCTCAAAGCATACTCCTTTAAACTTAAACTCTATCTTCTTTTCTTACTTTACTTCTTCACTTTTCGAAATACTTATTACTTCTCAAAGCATACTCCTTAAAACTGAAATTCTATCTTCTTTTCTTACTTTACTTCTTCACTTTTCGAAATACTTATTACTTCTCAAAGCATACTCCTTAAAACTGAAATTCTATCTTCTTTTCTTACTTTACTTCTTCACTTTTCAAAATACTTATTACTTCTCAAAGCATAATACTTAAAACTGAAACTCTATCTTCTTTTCTTTTTTATTTCTTCACTTTTCAAAATACTTATTACTTCTCAAAGCATACTCCTTTAAACTGAAATTCTATCTTCTTTTCTTACTTTACTTATTCACTTTTCAATTTACTTATTACTTCTCAAAGCATACTCCTTAAAACTGAAATTCTATCTTCTTTTCTTACTTTACTTCTTCACTTTTCGAAATACTTATTACTTCTCAAAGCATACTCCTTAAAACTGAAATTCTACCTTTTTTTCTTACTTTACTTCTTCACTTTTCAATTTACTTATTACTTCTCAAAGCATATTCCTTTAAACTGAAATTCTATCTTCTTTTCTTACTTTACTTATTCACTTTTCAAAATTACTTATTACTTCTCAAAGCATACTCCTTAAAACTGAAATTCTATCTTCTTTTCTTACTTTACTTCTTCACTTTTCAAAACATTTATTACTTCTCAAAGCATACTCCTTTAAACTGAAATTCTATCTTCTTTTCTTACTTTACTTCTTCACTTTTCGAAATACTTATTACTTCTCAAAGCATACTCCTTAAAACTGAAATTCTATCTTCTTTTCTTACTTTACTTCTTCACTTTTCGAAATACTTATTACTTCTCAAAGCATACTCCTTAAAACTGAAATTCTATCTTCTTTTCTTACTTTACTTCTTCACTTTTCTAAATACTTATTACTTCTCAAAGCATAATACTTAAAACAGAAACTCTATCTTCTTTTCTTACTTTACTTCTTCACTTTTCAATTTACTTATTACTTCTCAAAGCATACTCCTTTAAACTGAAATTCTATCTTCTTTTCTTACTTTACTTCTTCACTTTTCGAAATACTTATTACTTCTCAAAGCATACTCCTTAAAACTGAAATTCTATCTTCTTTTCTTACTTTACTTCTTCACTTTTCGAAATACTTATTACTTCTCAAAGCATACTCCTTAAAACTGAAATTCTATCTTCTTTTCTTACTTTACTTCTTCACTTTTCGAAATACTTATTACTTCTCAAAGCATACTCCTTAAAACTGAAATTCTATCTTCTTTTCTTACTTTACTTCTTCACTTTTCGAAATACTTATTACTTCTCAAAGCATACTCCTTAAAACTGAAATTCTATCTTCTTTTCTTACTTTACTTCTTCACTTTTCGAAATACTTATTACTTCTCAAAGCATACTCCTTAAAACTGAAATTCTATCTTCTTTTCTTACTTTACTTCTTCACTTTTCGAAATACTTATTACTTATCAAAGCATACTCCTTAAAACTGAAATTCTATCTTCTTTTCTTACTTTACTTCTTCACTTTTCAAAATACTTATTACTTCTCAAAGCATAATACTTAAAACTGAAATTCTATCTTCTTTTCTTACTTTACTTCTTCACTTTTCAAAATACTTATTACTTCTCAAAGCATACTCCTTTAAACTGAAATTCTATCTTCTTTTCTTACTTTACTTCTTCACTTTTCGAAATACTTATTACTTATCAAAGCATACTCCTTTAAACTGAAATTCTATCTTCTTTTCTTACTTTACTTCTTCACTTTTCAAAATACTTATTACTTCTCAAAGCATAATACTTAAAACTGAAATTCTATCTTCTTTTCTTACTTTACTTCTTCACTTTTCGAAATACTTATTACTTCTCAAAGCATACTCCTTAAAACTGAAATTCTATCTTCTTTTCTTACTTTACTTCTTCACTTTTCAAAATACTTATTACTTCTCAAAGCATACTCCTTAAAACTGAAATTCTATCTTCTTTTCTTACTTTACTTCTTCACTTTTCAATTTACTTATTACTTCTCAAAGCATACTCCTTAAAACTGAAATTCTATCTTCTTTTCTTACTTTACTTCTTCACTTTTCAAAATACTTATTACTTCTCAAAGCATACTCCTTTAAACTTAAACTCTATCTTCTTTTCTTACTTTACTTCTTCACTTTTCGAAATACTTATTACTTCTCAAAGCATACTCCTTAAAACTGAAATTCTATCTTCTTTTCTTACTTTACTTCTTCACTTTTCGAAATACTTATTACTTCTCAAAGCATACTCCTTAAAACTGAAATTCTATCTTCTTTTCTTACTTTACTTCTTCACTTTTCAAAATACTTATTACTTCTCAAAGCATAATACTTAAAACTGAAACTCTATCTTCTTTTCTTTTTTATTTCTTCACTTTTCAAAATACTTATTACTTCTCAAAGCATACTCCTTTAAACTGAAATTCTATCTTCTTTTCTTACTTTACTTATTCACTTTTCAAATTACTTATTACTTCTCAAAGCATACTCCTTAAAACTGAAATTCTATCTTCTTTTCTTACTTTACTTCTTCACTTTTCTAAATACTTATTACTTCTCAAAGCATACTCCTTAAAACTGAAATTCTACCTTTTTTTCTTACTTTACTTCTTCACTTTTCAATTTACTTATTACTTCTCAAAGCATATTCCTTTAAACTGAAATTCTATCTTCTTTTCTTACTTTACTTCTTCACTTTTCAAAATACTTATTACTTCTCAAAGCATAATACTTAAAACTGAAATTCTATCTTCTTTTCTTACTTTACTTCTTCACTTTTCGAAATACTTATTACTTCTCAAAGCATACTCCTTAAAACTGAAATTCTATCTTCTTTTCTTACTTTACTTCTTCACTTTTCAAAATACTTATTACTTCTCAAAGCATACTCCTTAAAACTGAAATTCTATCTTCTTTTCTTACTTTACTTCTTCACTTTTCAATTTACTTATTACTTCTCAAAGCATACTCCTTAAAACTGAAATTCTATCTTCTTTTCTTACTTTACTTCTTCACTTTTCAAAATACTTATTACTTCTCAAAGCATACTCCTTTAAACTTAAACTCTATCTTCTTTTCTTACTTTACTTCTTCACTTTTCGAAATACTTATTACTTCTCAAAGCATACTCCTTAAAACTGAAATTCTATCTTCTTTTCTTACTTTACTTCTTCACTTTTCGAAATACTTATTACTTCTCAAAGCATACTCCTTAAAACTGAAATTCTATCTTCTTTTCTTACTTTACTTCTTCACTTTTCAAAATACTTATTACTTCTCAAAGCATAATACTTAAAACTGAAACTCTATCTTCTTTTCTTTTTTATTTCTTCACTTTTCAAAATACTTATTACTTCTCAAAGCATACTCCTTTAAACTGAAATTCTATCTTCTTTTCTTACTTTACTTATTCACTTTTCAAATTACTTATTACTTCTCAAAGCATACTCCTTAAAACTGAAATTCTATCTTCTTTTCTTACTTTACTTCTTCACTTTTCGAAATACTTATTACTTCTCAAAGCATACTCCTTAAAACTGAAATTCTACCTTTTTTTCTTACTTTACTTCTTCACTTTTCAATTTACTTATTACTTCTCAAAGCATATTCCTTTAAACTGAAATTCTATCTTCTTTTCTTACTTTACTTCTTCACTTTTCAATTTACTTATTACTTCTCAAAGCATACTCCTTAAAACTGAAATTCTATCTTCTTTTCTTACTTTACTTCTTCACTTTTCTAAATACTTATTACTTCTCAAAGCATACTCCTTTAAACTGAAATTCTATCTTCTTTTCTTACTTTACTTCTTCACTTTTCAAAATACTTATTACTTCTCAAAGCATAATACTTAAAACAGAAACTCTATCTTCTTTTCTTACTTTACTTCTTCACTTTTCTAAATACTTATTACTTCTCAAAGCATACTCCTTTAAACTGAAATTCTATCTTCTTTTCTTACTTTACTTCTTCACTTTTCAATTTACTTATTACTTCTCAAAGCATACTCCTTAAAACTGAAATTCTATCTTCTTTTCTTACTTTACTTCTTCACTTTTCTAAATACTTATTACTTCTCAAAGCATACTCCTTTAAACTGAAATTCTATCTTCTTTTCTTACTTTACTTCTTCACTTTTCGAAATACTTATTACTTCTCAAAGCATACTCCTTAAAACTGAAATTCTATCTTCTTTTCTTACTTTACTTCTTCACTTTTCAAAATACTTATTACTTCTCAAAGCATAATACTTAAAACAGAAACTCTATCTTCTTTTCTTACTTTACTTCTTCACTTTTCTAAATACTTATTACTTCTCAAAGCATACTCCTTTAAACTGAAATTCTATC